>CM056603.1:542500-808151 GCA_029721355.1 Tegillarca granosa
ACCCCTAATGACACGTAACGCACATACATTATTTTCCCGCTATTCGTTGAAACGCGGGAAAATCATTTCACTTGCTTTACCAGTATTCTAATTATTGAAATTTTTATAATGTTGTTAATTGTTAAATTAATCAGGATTTTAAGGTGTTATTTCGAAGATCATTTTAGTTATATTAAATCGGTTTTTAGTGATTTAAAAATGTTCTTTCGTTTGCCAATTTTTTTTTCAGATTTAAGTTAAACATCTTAGTTAAGGAATGATTGTGAAACTGGATCCAGATTACTCTAAAAGTTTTCCGATTAACATGCCATCTCTATCATCATAATTAGTTTTTCTTTGTATTTTGTGGTGTTTAAAATGATGATATATATCAGGGTAACTTGTTGTACAGAGTACATTCAGTACATTCTCAGCAGACCCTCCAATACATATCTGAATAAAAATATTTATAAATGTTTTAATGATAGTCAACACTTTGATAAGTAATTATCCTTATCGTATGGGGTGTAGTAATTCCCAATTCTGTTATTTTCTAACTTTGATACCTAATACTATCTGACTTATATTTGAACATTGCAATCAGTTAAAAGTTTCACATATACAATTATATAAAAATGTAATACTAAATACAGAGATTTCTCTGACATTGTCATAAAAGAATTTCCGTTCTGACATACATACATACATATATATATATATATATATAAAACAAACATACCAGTCCTTGTCCATTTCACAATCCCAAAAACAAAGTAAAAACTTTGCAAACTGGCAAAATATGTTATACACGTGAACTTCCATCAAGGAAGTGAGGCCGGGTGCTCCGGAAGGGTAAGTACCTCCTGTCTAGCTAGCTACACCCGTCACGTGCAAGTCAATTTTGAGAATGAAAGGAACAAAGAACTATGGTAAGTCAAATATATCCAGTATAAATTGGAATACAGTGACTACATACTTATCAACAATATTGTAATGACGGCCATAAAACTTTTTAAGGACCCTGATTAGCCTAGGCTTGCAATATCCTTGTGTCAACAATTTAATTGTAAGTAATTTACTTCGTTGCAGAAAGTCCCTATAGTGGGAACAAGCTCTACCGTACCGTATTAACTGTAAAACATATACACCATACGCAGGAGAAGCAGGGATATTATTGCAAAGAAACGGAAAGTTGACAATAGAAAAATTGAAGTCATCACGTTTGTCATATAGCTTCAGATGTAACCTTTCTGCGTGCTTATTCTGGTCTCCAGTTTGACTTTTACTTTATAATTACAAAACATTAATATATCACATTCTTACTTACAATAATTATTTATATTTTTCCTGAATAAAATTCCACCTTTTCAATATCAGTATCTACTTGACCTAGATATTAAACTCCAGAGTTAACGTTTTTGAGTAGATGTTGTTAGCTAAACTACTTTCACGAGCGAATGTTTATACAGGGGTATTCGTGCTGACTTGTGTAGAATTGTTTACTCCATGAATATAAACTGTGTTTTATCGCGTGAATTATTACAAGTGATAACAGTTATGAGGATAAAAGCTGTCATATTTAACAGATATAGTTTATCATAAATAGCCACTATAACAAGCCTATGTTAAGTTGTTTACAATATGTTCTTCTAATTACAACTTTTACCGAATTTATCTGAATCAATAAAGAATTAAGTAGCAATTTTTCTGTTGACAATAAATGATTTAATCTACATCTACAAATAACATCATCTGACTAAAAGCCATAACAACGATTTTGCACAAATTCATATAAAATGCATGTAATAAAATTAAAAAAGAACAAGACATTCTTACTAGATGTGTAGATTTAAGTAATATCAAGGATTAAAGGGTTAACATGACAACAGTTTTGTTGTATAAGGTACGTTACGCAATATTATTATGTGGGAACTAACCAATGTAGCAATTGAACGATACACATGTATTGCTACATGCCAACGCAATTCTACCTAGTGAAAATCAAATAATTAACTTTTAACATTTTCACGAATTCTGATTGGCTTAGAGTTCTTTCCTTATAGACTGTTTTGACCACGTTTTTGTAAACATTGGCGGAGTAAATTCATGCGTATATTTCATTATTGTTCACATTGAACTAATTTGTTTGATAAACATTCAATGTTTTGCATTTGACTTTGTTCTTTTTGGTTATTTTTATTATGAAATTTTATTATAAGCATTGCCTTTAATTTTTTTCGGTCTACTGAGATATAACATGAATGAAGTTTTTCTAAATAGACCAAATGCAAATTTTAAGGCAATGCATAATTAACATGCACGGGCGTGACAATCATTTGCTTTGTGACGCAATACCATTGCATGGGAACACATAAATATTGCGTTGGAACGAAACACGATTGTGTGATACAAAATACTGTTACGTGGGAACGCAATACTTAGGAGTGAGAAAAGCAACACTATGGCATTCGAACGATATATTATTTTCCTTGTGTGTGTGTGTGTGTGATCCAAATTCACGGTTACTCGCAAAAAAAAGAATATTAACACCACTTTTGAATTTCGTAGACTATGGTAAGTCATGAAAATATCAAAGGTTAACTAATAAGTTACACAGTTATACTAGCTAGTATGTTTTTCTGATGATTTCTATTTAAGAAACAAGGAAACTAAGATAGAGCCATTCATCAAAGATAATGTATGAATTAAACAGCTGTGTAACAAAAATGTATCTTAACTAGCATTAATAAGAGAGAGAGAGAGAGAGAGAGAGAGAGAGAGAGAGAGTGTGTGTGTGTGTGTGTGTGTGTGTGTGTGTGTGTGTGTGTGTGTGTGTCTTGATCCCTCGGGTCGTACCTGTAGATTATCGTAGAGTAGAATTTGTTATTTTTAGTAATCGACACGTCATTTGTTTACAGTTAATAGAAGCTAGTAAATTACTCGCGCTCATTCGACTTCTGCATTTTACATTTAATTTTCCAGAACATTGCGTTTTTAAAACAAACAAATAATGTATTTGACCTTTCCTACTAAGTAAGCTTTCCTACATGTTACGATACTGGCATAGAATTTAAAAATGAGGACAACAGTCGCTCAAGGAATAAATGTAGTGCAGTTACGAAATTTAAAAACTACTGGCCTTCAGCAAGCGATCTGAAGTCTTAAGGCAGGGTATGTTGTTAAACTCTGAAGTCGGGCAGAAAACAATGACGGTGACGTGATGTTTTGTAAGTTCTGTGTATGATAGGAAAGGCAGAACAAAGACTTGGAGTTGTCTGCTTTACGTTGAATTACAAATTGTGGACAAACAGACAGATCCTCAAACGATGACATTTTCTTCCACATGTGAATACAAATTTATGACTTTATATTATTTGCACGAATTCTATCGGTTACTATTCTAATACATAGGATTTTCTGATACCAGAATAATGTTCTTGACGCGGGAACATCTCACCATAAGATGCCTGCACAATTTAAGGATCTGCCCCAAGTGGAATTAATAATGAACAAAGTAACAAAAATTGAAGTGAACATGTTTAGAACTTGGCAGAGACAGTGGAAATAGTGTTTTACGCCCCGTCAAGATTCTTTAAATCATTTCAAAATGGACACTTTTTATAGACTAATAATAACTTTTTACTTATGTATGTAGCAGTCTGGGTAGCTCAGTGGTAGAGCACTCGCCTATGGTGCGGGAGGTCCCGGGTTCGATCCCCGGACCGACCCTGCATTTCTCCCTCCTGTTACAGTTTGGTGGCCAGTGTGGCCCTCGGAAGTGATAGACTGACATATATGCGGCCGTATAAAGTCCATCGAGGGAATTTTGGGTGAGATTTCCCATGGGATCATGGGAAACTCAAGAATAACAGGGGAGGAATGTAGCGGTCTGGGTAGCTCAGTGGTAGAGCACTCGCCTTTAGTGCGGGAGGTCCCGGGTTCGATCCCCGGTCCGACCCTGCATTTCTCCCTCCTGTTACATGTAATCCGAGTTAGCGTGAATCGCCAAATAACAAATTAAGAATCATATTTAATGAACAACTGGTGCTTAATTCTTAATAAAAAAAAAAGTCGCATAGGAAAATAACGCAATTGATTCAAAATTGTTAACATCATAATGATACATGGCACTTGTGTTTATAATTATAAAACAAATAAATTGTTTATAACCAGAGAAAATTAAATATAACGCACCTACTTTCTGGATATGGTATTTTGATAGGATATGAAGGCAAGACTACTTAGTACACTGCATTAGATGGATATGCCGAGACGAATTGTCAGATTTTTAACCAGACTGATATCTAATCACAGCAACCAATTTGTAAAGATCTACAGAGGTCGGTGATAAATGTTCATGTGTGTCAATCAGACAAAAGCTTCGACATTTTATAACTAAAACCATTTTATTACTGTGTAAGTATTTCTATCAGTCTATTTGACAATACATACACAAGTAATGGTTAATTCTCTGCTTGTTTTATTTGCCCTAATTGTGATATTGTAAGTTTTCTATTTACTCAGATTGACATTCGATATTCGTCACAACCTATCCCCATGTTTAAAGAAACCTTTAAATTTGATTGGTTCTTTATATTGTATTATTAAATTTAGTTGATTTTCCTACTTCTGTTATAAATTTTCATCGTTAGGAACATTGATATTCTAGGTTGTTAATTGTATTGGTAAACCTCCTCAAATAAACCATGGTGTAGTGCATAATCTACTGTAATATCAGGCATCAGTTTTACAGATTCCTTAGCTAAGATTTCCTTAATTTTAACAAAGTTTGGTGATTTTTTTTGCACTTCAAATAAATATTATAGACAAAACAAGAATATAATGTCTATAATATAATGTCTATAATATAATGTCTATAATATAATAATGTCTATAATATAATGTCTATAATATAATGTCTATAATATAATATCTATAATATAAAGTCTATAATATAATGTCTATAATATAATGTCCAATAATGTCTATAATATAATGTCTATAATATAATGTCTATAATATAATGTCTTTAATATAATGTCTATAATATAATATCTATAATATAATGTCTATAATATAATGTCTTTAATATAATATCTATAATATAATGTCTATAATATAATGTCTATAATATAATGTCTAAAATATAATGTCTATAATATAATGTCTAATAATGTCTATAATATAATGTCTATAATATAATGTCTATAATATAATGTCTTTAACATAATGTCTATAATATAATATCTATAATATAATGTCTATAATATAATGTCTAATAATGTCTATAATATAATGTCTATAATATAATGTCTATAATATGTCTATAATATAATGTCTTATAATGTCTATAATATAATGTCTATAATAAAATGTCTTTAATATAATGTCTAATAATGTCTATAATATAATGTCTATAATATAATATCTATAATATAATGTCTATAATATGTCTATAATATAATGTCTAATAATGTCTATAATATAATGTCTATAATATAATGTCTTTAACATAATGTCTATAATATAATATCTATAATATAATGTCTATAATATAATGTCTAGTAATGTGTATAATATAATGTCTATAATATAATGTCTATAATATAATGTCTATAATATGTCTATAATATAATGTCTAATAATGTCTATAATATAATGTCTAATAATGTCTATAATATTATGTCTATAATATAATGTCTATAAAATAATGTCTATAATATAATGTCTATAATATAATGTCTATAATATAATGTCTTTAATATAATGTCTAATAATGTCTATAATATAATGTCTATAATATTATGTCTATAATATAATGTCTATAATATAATGTCTAATAATGTCTATAATATAATGTCTATAATATAATGTCTAATAATGTCTATAATATAATGTCTATAATATAATGTCTAATAATGTCTATAATATAATGTCTAATAATGTCTATAATATAATGTCTATAATATAATGTCTATAATATAATGTCTTATAATGTCTATAATATAATATCTATAATATAATGTCTAATAATGTCTATAATATAATGTCTATAATATAATGTCTATAAAATAATGTCTAATAATGTCTATAATATAATGTCTATAATATAATATCTATAATATAATGTCTATAATATAATGTCTTTAATATAATGTCTATAATATTTTCTATCTTCTAAACGAGATCCTAAATTCCTTAATAATTTGAAAACTAGATTTAAATGTTTTTCATATAAAGTAATGATAAAGAAACTGGGAGTAGTTATTGTATAACTTTGTAAGACAAAAGGAATTATTATACCTCTTGTTAAATTCTTGAATTCTGATTGGCTAATGAGAATTTAGGTAAATTAATGTCACCCTGTGGTTTCAACATAAGATAAGAAGAAAGTCTACATTACAATGTGACATTACCTGACAACATCTAGTTAACGGTTGATATTATACATTTATTGCGTTGCCCTCGGAAAATATGACTTGCCTCGAGTGAACAAATCTTCATATCTGCCTAACGCCAGGGTAATAAATATTTTGATATACCGAACTCAGTTTTTCTTGCGCCAAAATAAAATAGTTTCAAAGTCTTATCCAGTTCTTCAGGGGGGTAGGTTTCGAAATCAAGATTTTCGCGTTCGCTTTGTTTTAAAAAGTCTCTGAAACATTTCACCGCTGATGCTGTTGCCTTTTTGGTATTGGCTGCGTCTTTTTTATATAAGATATCGCTTAATTCATCCTCATTTGGTATGTGGAATCTACTGTTCCCTGCCACCTCCACACATGTCGTCTGGATGGACAGAAAAGACAATTTTTGGCACGCATCGGAGAGTTTCATGGCAAGAGCGATAACTCCGAGTTGCTTTTTGGGGTTGGTTCCGAGTAGGGAAAATATTATTAAGGTAACTCGATCGCGTGAGGGAAATATGATCGCGTTGGGAAATGTGATCGCGTGTTCGGGATACTCGGTGTTTATTTTTTAGTCATGTGATTAATAGCATCCAATCATTTACACTGTTATACAAGTGAGGTATAAAAATATGAAAAATGTCAAATGCGCAAAATTCATACGTACATTATGAAAAATGTCACAGGTGTATTGTGGCTTATTTCTGACATCGACATAATTTTAGTCGACATAAAATTATCTCAAACTTCGACTTAATATTGTGACAAGTCGAGAAAATATCATGAAAAGTTGTGATACCAAAAATAAAAAGTTGTAATAAATAACACGACATGCCGCGATAAAAGTAAGTCGCGATGTTAAGATAGTTATCACGACTAGTCAACATAAGTATCGCGACCTGTGTTATTTATCTCATCTACATACGTAGGCGAATGAACCAGATAATGTACTTTGGTTGCAAGTATAATAAAATCCAATAATCGTTATGATAAAATAAATTTTACATTTCTGATAGGGTGGCAGTACATATTGACACCCCTCGAAATTCATTGTCAACCTCGGCTTCGATTCGCCCCGGTTGAAAATTAATTTTCTCGGGGTGACTATAAGGACTGTCACCCTATCAGAAGTGCAATATTTATATAAGAGTTCTGATTAAATCCAACATTTACCTTTTATTGGTTGTTATATTAAACATGGAAAGTATCTTCTTGAATAAAGTGAAACTTGATATTGAAAACACAAACACCGACCTTAAACAAATAAACAAATACAATAATTATGTTACAGATGATACGTCTAGATAATAATTTATCTCCAACTTTGTATATACCATGTAACACTTTTTCAACGTATAAGTTATAATTTTTTAAAAAAGAGAGTTTTATGATATATGCCTCACCCAAGGGCAAGTCACTACATTTTACACTCATTCAGTTTTATGATATATGCCTCACCCCAGGGCAAGTCACTACATTTTACACTCATTCAGTTTTATGATATATGCCTCACCCCAAAGCAAGTCACTACATTTTACACTCATTCAGTTTTATGATATATGCCTCACCCCAGGGTAAGTCACTACATTTTACACTCATTCAGTTTTATGATATATGCCTCACCCCAGGGCAAGTCACTACATTTTACATTCATTCAGTTTTATGATATATGCCTCACCCCAGGGCAAGTCACTACATTTTACACTCATTCAGTTTTATGATATATGCCTTACCCCAGGGCAATTCACTACATTTTACACTCATTCAGTTTTATGATATATGCCTCACCCAAAGGCAAGTCACTGCATTTTGCACTCATTCAGTTTTATAATATATGCCTCACCCCAGGACAAGTCACTTCATTTTACACTCATTCAGTTTCATGATTTATGCCTCACCCAAGAAGGTCACTACATTTTACACTCATTCAGTTTCATGATTTATGCCTCACCCAAGGGCAAGTCACTACATTTTACACTCATTCAGTTTGTTTATCATAACTATATTGAGTAGCGGATCTGAATTATTATAACATTATTGTATGTTATACTTCACTTTACATTCCGACATTAAGTTTTCTTTTTAAGCAATAAGAAGTGTCCGATTTGATTTATGAGCAGGATAAATTAGTTTCTTATATTAAAAGAAATCTGAATCCGCTATTATCTATAATTCTGGATATTGGTCCAATAAAAAAAACTTTATCATAGATAAATGACAGGATATATCGATTTCATTTTATCTTTTATAAAGAAATTTACCAAACGTAAAAGCATCATCAGAAATAAAAAATAAGGATAGACTTGATAGACTTTATGATTTCGTGACAATTTCCTTTTTGAGTCAATACTTTAATATCATATATTCTGACCTGAACACTGAATGTGTGTCTGGTACGGAAGCTCATTTAGGGCCTCCAGAAATATGTTGTCAATAGTTCCAGGAGCGAATTATAATCCGTGGCCCGGAACGAATTACTGATCCGTGACAACAAATTAGAATGAGTGGGAACAAATTAATAATTTGTGGGGAATAATTTTTATTCGTTGGAACTATTTATTGAATTTTTGTAAGATTCTTAATACAATTCCATACGATTTGGCTATCAAAACGAAACACGTAAACAAACAAAAAATAAATAAATAAATAAAACAAATAAAAAATAAATAAATAAAATAATATTATAATTTTACAATGATTATTTACATGATATCTTTTTAAGTTACCGAAACTAAAGCGCAGTTGAATTGATATGTGTCAACAATGGCATTATGATAAAAGATGGCACTGGTTCTCGGGTATTTCCCGTTAATATTTAACGCACAAGCAGTATTTATATTAATAATGGTTATTTACGATTAAGCATTGAAGTATTGAAATTACAAAAAATACCCCGTTTGCTTTGACATTGACTTAGCTTGTTTATTTAATTTTTTTTATCATCTCCACTACTATATAGAATCCTTCAAATTTTGATTGACTTTAAGCTTAATCAAAGTACTGAAAGTACTGGAAAGCGGTTAGCCTGGTAGCTCTGAAAGTTGAGATAAATTTTGATTTTCCCACTTTCAAAAAAGTATCTGGCGGTATTCAATTTCTCAAAAAAATGTACAGCCTTTTGATGAGGTTTTGGTTGACCCTTAGCTTTTTGTAAATATGTACGTTACATTTGTAACAAAATGTATGATGTTGTAATCAGTGTTAGATCAGAACCCATTTGACTAGACTGTTAACTGTGATTGTGGTAGTATGTAAATCACCATTACCCCATTCCCCAGTTTTATTTCAAAATAAGGGATCAAATAGATGCATCTGAAAGAAAATGACCAGTGAAAGTGTTTTGATACAAAATAAAATCCACTTTAAGACATTTTGTAAGCTGCAATAAACAAAATGAATATTTATTGAAAGTAACAAAATATCTCTCAACAAAAAATCTTATTCAGTAATTATGAAGTAATGTCTTATATCTAAACTAAGCACCTAAATACAGGAAGACCAACATCTTATTTCTTGTCACTCATGATCTTTGATCTGGTTTAATTACAGAGAGCACTGCAAAAACATCAAAAAGTTATCTTCTATGTCAAAATCTTTAAACTTAGTCATGATATAGCATTTTAAAGCTCAGGTAATCAAAATGCCATGACCTTGACATTTGGATTTTGCTTCCATCAGACAAAAATGTCGCAATACATCAAAAAGTAATGCCTGCATTGCAATTTTCCAAAATAAAAAAACAAAACAAAAGGTCAATCATAAGAATTAAACTTAAGGAGAGAGCACCGATGGTTGACACACTGACATCATGTGAATAAGATTTGGGTGCTTGTATAAAGCAGACTGACTCTTTGAGCTAGCATGTGAAAATCACTGAGTATGGCAAACAATAAAACATGCTTGCACATCTCACATACACAAACTTGTTCTTTAATTTATCCTAAGAAATTTATTAACTTCCTCTTGTCATGACTGGCTGGAAAATTGCTAATGTAAGATTAAACAGCAATAAAACCAACAAACCTCTCATTTAATGCATTAGATTATTTGAATGAACTCAATTTCTTCAATGAAGGCATAAAACTTGCTGAATAGAGCCAAATTACATAACATGCCACTCATGAAAGGAACAATTTGGAAAAATGTTTATATGAAATAAATCTGTAGATGAGTTCATACAATGTAACCCCATAGTGAAATTGTTACAATTAGATGTTCCTGCATTTGTAATAAAAATTATGACTTTCATTGGTTGTTATCAAACTAAAATAAAATACAATGTATTCTGAAAGTTAATCTAAACAAGTTGATATTAGTAATTTGAAAAACTAATGCTGCATGTTTGTCTCTGTAATTATTCATCCTAGTTTGTGAAAAGGTGATAATGATGCAGTCTGTTGTATAAGTAGCCAATATTCATTAGTTTTCTGATATTATATGCCTACTCTGGTTCTATTCAGGGTATACTTGAGTAGAATGGAGAGACAAATGGTGTTTTAAACCCCGTCAAGATACTGATTCTTTCACATAATTAGCAAGGTAATCTGTCCTAAGCTGATGGAGTAAACTGGAGTGCCTGGAGATAGGCAAAGGCTTTCAACAAGCAATTGTAAAACTTTCTCATCCTAGGTTCTGTCACTGTGGGATTCAAACCTACTCAGTAAGATTTACTTTGATCTGTGAGCATGTGATTCAATTTCATCTAATGAGCTTTAACGTCCCAATCAAGAATATTTCACTTATATCGAGACCTCACCAACTGTAGATAAAGTGACAGAAATGTTCACCTTTGCAGTGTGGTTAGGGCAATGTGCAGGGAGGGTTCTGTAGGGTGCCATGCCTGTCATGACACTGGACTTCAGTTTTTAAGGTCTACTCTGAAGAACCTCATGACTTTCATTACTAAATGCAGAGTGCTTGGCAAAAAAAGTCACTACCAGTTTTCAAGTATTGGTCAGACCCAGTCTGACTTTGAACCCCGAACCTCCCTAATACAAAGCGAGCACTCTACCAACTGAGCAAACATAATGATGTAGGCATGTGACTTAGACCACCTGTCCACCAAGGCCCCAATGTTAGGGTACTTTAATAATATAAAAAGAAATTTCTGGAGAAAATTTTATTTACAGCAACATAAAAAACAAAAGGACCATGAAGGCCTTTGACGCTCACCTGAAATGATGTACACTCAGCTTGATTTTAGTAAATTGGACCTTTTCTATAATTTGACCTAGTGACCTTCTTATTGACCCAACATGACCCTTAAACATCCTTAAGCTAGTTTTTGTCAAGAGGATCATTCTGAGAAAGCTGATAAGATTGGGATAAAATTATGGGCCCAGGAGAAAAAGGTTTTTCCATAATTTCTCTAAGTGACCTACTTATTGACCCAACATGATCCTTAAACAAACTTAAGCTAGCTTTTGTCAAGAGCATCATCCTGAGCAAGGTTGATGAAGATTAGGCTGAAATTTGGGCCTCAGAAGTGTTAACAAGGTTTTTCTATAAATTGACCTAGTAACCTTTTTATTGAACCAGTATGGCCAATATATGAAACTGAGCTAGCGCTAGTTAAGAAGATCATTCTAAGCAAGTTTGATAAAGATTGGACTAAATTTGTGGCATCTGGAGTGTTAACAAGCAAAAGTTGACGCACGACACACAAAAGATAACACGACGGACATTGACCCATCACAATAGCTCACTTGAGCACTACCGGTATGTGCTCAGGTGATCTAAAAATGTTGCTAATAGAAACAAGTTCAAATTCATGTTAATGTTTTTGGTTTATCATCTTAATCTTTATATTGTTACAAAAGGAAATACATGTATATTTATTAAGGGCATATGGTCATTGGATATAAAAGAATATTTAAAAGTAAAGTTTAACAGAACAATATGTCTGAAAAGATATCACTTGTGTATTAAGAAAAAGCACAATTTGTCTTTTAGCAGAATTTACTTTCAAAAAACCTTGCTTTGATAATCATGGGCATTCTCAATTATCAATCCATTTCATTGTCAATTTGACTCTTGTCAATAGATGGTTATTGTGTTTTCAAGTGTTGTATCTTGTCTGGTTCAAAGGTGTCCATTTTTACAAATAAGGATGCATTCTGGTTTATGGTATCATGTTCAGATCTACTGTGATTTTTCAAATAAATCCTGAACGGTCTTAGACGCATGATGTCTGCCTTTATTTGCTTGTTGCTCTTTCAGTCTGTTATTTCTGAAAATAGAAAAAAAAAACAAACAAAAACTTTTTAAAATAATAACAACTTTTTTTTAAAATGAGTTAAAAAATAAATCATACTTAACATTCCTGAGAATATACTGAATATCACATTTGTAAAAGGATCTCAAGACCTTTGAGTATAACTCAATGAAAAAAAGAAACAAATTTAAAATATTGAAATACACATTTACTTAAAAAGGATCTCGAGACCTTTGAGTATAACTCAATGAAAAAAGAAACAAATTTAAAATATTGAAATACACATTTACTTGAAAAAGGATCTCGAGACCTTTGAGTATAACTCGATGAAGCAAAAACAAATTTTAAAAATTTAAATACACATTTACTTGAAAAAGGATCTCGAGACCTTTGAGTATAACTCGATGAAGCAAAAACAAATTTTAAAGATTTAAATACACATTTACTTGAAAAAGGATCTCGAGACCTTTGAGTATAACTCGATGAAGCAAAAACAAATTTTAAAAATTTAAATACACATTTACTTGAAAAAGGATCTCGAGACCTTTGAGTATAACTCGATGAAGCAAAAACAAATTTTAAAAATTTAAATACACATTTACTTGAAAAAGGATCTCGAGACCTTTGGGTATAACTGGATGAAGCAAAAACAAATTGCCAGGTGGTCAATCTTAGTGTTACTGCTATAAAGTTGTGCAAGTGGCAATATATTTTACTTAAATTGAGATTTCTCAAGCTAAAGTATAATCAGACATGTTTTACACACAGTTCATCTGTCTGTAAAAATAAAACTTCTGAAAAAAGTTTTTAATTTTCTTGATAAAATGTATTTACAACCTCACAGTCCAATGTAAATTGTATACTTAAGCCTTCTATAATATAATTTGTGATTATCCAGCTTTACTGAGAAATTTTGCAATTTGCAATGATGTGAAATTGACTTAGTCTATTAACTCCACATTTTTGTTTGTTCACTCATGCACAGCATTCCTTAGCTGGATTTGGATTTATATAATTTCGGAACTTTAGATTCATTATTTCCAACTGTTTCGCTTATATTATTTATGTATTAAACTTTTCGGTCTTAGTGTGTCTGATGAGGAATGAATTTCCGAAATGTGCAAATGTGCACATCTGGCACATCAAAATTTAACTGGTATTTGTATTATATATTTTTCCATGTAAAGCATTAGTGTATGTCATTACCTTTTTATTTCATAAAACCTGTTTACTATGCATAGAAAGGCAATTCAAAATATGACCTGTGACTGTCCTAGATTAAGGCCAGAACTAATAATGTTCTGTTTCATTGCTGTTCTACCATAAGCCATGGTATGTATACAAACTTTATTCCACATAAGAATGATGGGATGAGCACTTTACATCCCAGTAGTTGTTACAAATTATTAATACCAGTCAAAGTCTTTATTAGACTTTTTCATTTCTTCTGTGACTTTCTCGCTGTTAAGTTGTTTACTTTACTAGTATGAGCTCAGTCTGGATTTGATCAGTCATACAGTTAAGATGGTTTACCTGAATGATAATAATAATACCAATAATAATAACAATAATAAAAATAATAATTATAATACATTCTTTTCCTGGTAAACTGACATTAGAGTTTACCCAAAAAACAAATATCAATTACAAGTAAGGGGCCCCAGTGGCCAAGTGTTCTAAAGCACACACTTACGGATCACAGTGCCTCAGACAGATCCTAGTGTGGAAAGTTTGTCAGTACACTTGACAAAGGTCGGTGGTTTTCTTTGTGCACTCCGGTTTCCTCCACCATCCCAGAACTGACTGACCATTTCGAATAAGTTAAAGAATTTGACTGAGCGTAAAACACCATTACTATACTCTCTCTCTCTCTCTCTCTCTCCCTTTCTCTCAATTATAAGAAGCACGTAAAACAGTGAAACTGCCAACAGTTTTCAGACAAATGGTAGAGTTGCTAACTCCAGTCGTATGGGGCGAATAAAAACGTGCATTTTAGAACTAGAGATACTTAGTAATTTCCACAGAAGTTTTCAAAATCGGTACTGTCATTATAGGCGTTTTCACTTAATTTTGGCAGTGCTGAATGCAGGAAAACAGAAAACAATATACAAATATATTCCAGTACAGTATATCAGTTAATTAATAACATACTACCGGTGATGAAATGATCTGCCATCGGATCGTGTTTTAGAATCCAGTGATGTGTCATTTCTGCGATTGATGTCGACAAGCCAACCACAAAATTCTTCTTTCTTCGTTTAACTATTTTGTATCTTCCCTGTCTGATTATATAACTTTTGAAATTTTAAACCTCAAGTTGATTACAACAACTTATTTATTTATGTCGGAGTTCTCAATGAAAACAGTGGATGCTGCTGTGTTATAATCCATATTACACGGGAAGCATGCACACTGTCACTGGGGTCTGTTAGGTCATCGTTGAGACACTAAGTAAACATAAAGTTACGTTAACACTTCATTCATATGCGTTTTGTGAATGAAACTACACGCCATATTGCCAGTTGAAGGCATAAGGCATGACGGGAGTAGGCGTGGCATAGTAGATATCTCCCCAAACAGCATGTAGGAATCTTCGGTCAAAGGTCTAAGGTTACCGCTAGGAGTCGCTTTGACCTATCACTTCCTGCAAAACACGATGCCAATAAGCGGTTAGCGTATACGCTAACCGCTTAAAAATGGATGAATTATGCGTCACAAAATGTTTTCTGTTGCAGTCAGTTTGGAGTCAGATCCCATTTTTAATGGACTAATTACTATTATTGTGTCTTTGTCGCTACCATGGGTAGCTTGTCATTGAGAGCTTTCAAAAGTAGTGTATGTAAAAATATATTGAACTGTTTTGCTGGAGCAAGTCTTTTATCACACAAATTGTCATGCCGTGTCTGTCAATAATACTTTCTTAACACCACAAGATGTTTGCTAAAACTTGACATCTGTGAACTTGAACTTGGTTTTATATGTTGGGCGTAGGTAGGGACGTCGTCTACCTCAGGTACTTCATTACAATCACTTCCTAATTTGAAAAAAACCAGCATATGCTTTTCAGATGATAAAAACACGTAGCAATTTTGTTGGGGGGGGATGAATCACTAAGGCATATCTATTTCCAGATTTTTCAAAATTGGAATAGTTCTTAAAACACGAAAACTAGGTTCCAATGCCATTATTGCTAGACAGAAACTGTCGATGTTCAGATTAAATCAGGTCAAATATTTTAAATTATAACGTTGTTCTATTGATACTTAACGTACACATTTACAATTTTGTTAGGTTTATGAGTCGTCAGGTCATGACACTATTGACTTATTGTTCTCCAGGTTCGAAAAAGCAAGTATGGATTTCAATCAGGCGTTTTTGTTTACATTCATAAAATTTGAAAGAGTGCATGACGACAGTTCCCACTGATGGTCCAGATATCTCGACTGTGTAATGGCCCATATAGATGCCGTCTGGTCATGTGTAAATAGTACCGGTATATTAAAACTGAATTATGCGAAAATTCATAGATGAAAATTGCCATGAACGCTCCACAACGATAAGTTTTGTCATTGTTTAATCCCTAAAGGAAACAAGATTCATCATTCCACGTGTTTTATGGAACCCCCCCCCCCCCCCCCAAAAAAAAAAAAAAAAAAAATTATTTAAGCATTGTGTTTAACTTTAAATCGGTCTATTGAGAATTAATTTAAATAAAGACTGTGCATTAAGTTATTTCTCAACAGAACAAATACAAATCAAAGGCAATGCTTATAATTTAATTTCATATTTGAAAATACCAAAAGAACGATGACGAATGCAAAAAATTTAATGTTTATTAAACATTTAGTTTTAACAACAATGAAATGTGCGCATGAAATTATCCTGCCATTGTTTATAAAAAGTGGTTCCGGCAGTGGTAAAACAGTCTATGAAGAAATAACTCTAACTTTTAAGCCAATCAGAATGCTTGAAAATGGTAAAATTAATACAAGAATAAAGTTCAATAATTTTTTAAAATTCTGCTTGAATTTTTTACCAGCTCACTTATTATCAGATTTTACTATATTTTATTTATTTTCCAAAATACATGGTAAATGTTGTCGATAAAATTATTTTTACTGTAGCTAATGTAATAGACAATGCCTGTCAGTGAACTAGCACTTTAAAAGTCCCTTTGTAAGCATTTATGCACAGTTAGTACTTGTGATAAATTAATCATTTGCTAGAGTAAAACGTTAATTATAGCAAATAGCATAAATATCACCGATCTGTTAAAAGAGAGCAAAATCACCTCGAGTAACCTCATGTCATTTTGTTTGTCTCGTACCTTAAATTAATCGTTTTTTTCGGAATGTGCGAATAAAAATGAAAGAATAATGATTGACGCAGATTAGATGACAGTGCTGACTTAACCAAATGATGTAATATTTCAATAATATCATTCCATATAAAAACAATTCAATATGAAAAAAAGAGTAAATGTCAGTAAAAGATGGATTTATCTACTGTATATTAAACATTTTATTTACAGTAGCTTTAGGGATGAAAATTACTTTGAATGTCTTTTTAGATATTTAAACCACTGCGTCAAACTAAAAACGGAGATTTCCAAGTTGAAGCACAAAAGCTAAACTTAACGGTGCAAGGAAGAGGACTCTATTTGTAGCGATGGAATGAATATAACTAACATTTTCGAGGAACATGAATTGCCATAACATAAACAACCAAAAACCAAATTTATAAACTAAACAAAATACTGACAAAAGAGTTGTAAATTAATCAGCTGGATCTGATGTTTGTCATCTTGTTACTGACCGACAATGCTTTGATTCTTCTACTTTCCTCTCAAAACACGGCCATATATCATCTTCAAGACCTTTTGTTTCTTGATATTGTAAACATAGCCCTGCCTGTAATCTTGTTTATATGCAATCATTAAAAACACAAGCCGATGGGAGATCTTCAAGGACAATAAGGCCTGCCATGTTTATACTCTTCACATGAAACTTATTACCATGAGTAGGCGTGGCTTTAAAGAGACCTTCCCATTTACAAAATCTTGCATATTTCCATCAAATGTCAAAAAATGTCCGATATTTTGTCTCTTAAGTAGCGTTTCTACAAAGCATCAAATTGTGTGATAATTTTAGTTACAGTACAGTTAGCATTTAACGTATATAAAAACCTATTTGAAAGTTAAATGATTGAATCTATATTTGCACGTGCAACTAAAATAACTATTGATATACCACAAGACAATATAAGTTCTTTGTTTTGTATCTGATCACATTGTCACTAAGAATAAAATCAAGCTTACTTAAGATTCATTTATATAACATAGTATAAAATCACTTAAGATGATGGTATTATGCGCTAGTGATATTAAAGTCAGCATTGCAAATATAAAATAAATATGTTATTCTTGATAACATCTTCCGATAAACAAACAGTGTGATCAACTTGCTCTCTGGTCATACAGAACCCATCCCAGAAAGTCAAGCTCAGTTAAATATTCCTTCAGTTTATAGTTCTCGAACACCATCTCCATAACATCTTCTAAAACAGTTATATTGTTTATGTTTTAAGTGAATATATGGTTAATTAATAGAGATAATTCGCTCTGATTGTTCCTATAATCATATCACTTTACACCTTTTTGTCAGTCTGAAGGCGGGAGTTTTAGAGACAGTTTTTGTCTTTGCTTATTTCTTTTTTTTAATGTTTCGTATTCTTGTTAATGGGCGAAAACTGTACACCATTGCTTGATAAATCTGGAGAGGAAACTGTTGCAAAATCACACACACACACACACACACACACACACACACACACACACACACACATTTTCCAAATGTGAAAAAGATCATCTGCCCTATACCTTGGTTTTTAAATTGTTATTAAAAATTCAAATCATCAAAATTACATGTTAAAATATTTTTTAAGTGCTTTAGTTTGTTAAACGTTACAAAGACAAGTCGTTTTGTATTTCCAAATCCATTTTCTTTCTTTTTCCCACTACTGAAACCTAAAGCAACACACAAGCTGCTTACTTATAAATTGTTAACAAAAGACATATTACAAGCCTGGATTAATCAAGGCCCTAAAAAGTTATATGGACGGCATCACGATATTGTTGATAAATATGATGCCGTTATATCCAAAATTATCCTAGTTGAAAGACAGTTCAAAACTCTGTATTTTGGGTGAGTAATTAACAGGGTAAGTTTTCAACTTGTTGATGTCTTTGCTGATTAGAAACAATTAATTATCAAGCTGTTGAAAAATACTCGGGGTATGAATTTTACGACTTCTGGTCTCAATTCTCCACTTAGAAAAAGCACCGCTGGTTCAATATTCAACGTTGAAAAATGAAAACCCAAGTCAATTTTCAAACCGGTTCAAAATCCTTCGTTACAACGGCAGCAAGAAAAGTGTTTGGTTTTACTTTACCAAATAAATAAGGCAATGGAAAGCTAACCTTCCAACAATAATTTTTTTAATGAGGTAAGAAAGTTATCATATTTTATGTAACATTTGGTTTATAATAACGATTCTTTTTACTTTATTCATATTATTTCCTCATTAAACACGGTTCGGAGACAACGATGTAAAAATACTTAATTTGAATCCTACTTGAGAACAAAATAAAATAAACTCCAAAGATGTTGTGCACCTGTTTATAATAATCATGACCAGCAGGATTCAATTAGCAAAACATTTAAACGTAATTAAGGCATGTAAATCGTTAGAACATACGACAAAAGTAGCAAAACAAAACAGAATGTTATCATGTGTGGATTTATGTTTTAAAGAGAAAATCTGATATAATACTAGAACTTCATCGTTGATTTAGAAATTTTATTTGTTTGATAATACTAACCATAATGAGATAACGCAACTAAGAGAATACAGTACATAGTATACACAACACAGCCATGTGTTAAAGCAGTACTACAGAGAATCAAAAACTTTCAACCTGCATTTACACATTACCAATGTAGAAAAAGCACACGTAAAAGAAGGGTATGACCTTCAACTTATTTTGAAGATTATTTTAAGACATTGTAGATTTGAACATCCCGTGTCGGAATCTTCCGATGTGGTGAAGATATTGCCAATTAAAGTTTATTTTTTAAATGTGACCAAGTTTTTCACCTTATCTCTGTGAATTACACAATTTGACAAATTTATATTTGCAATGAACTGAAAAAATATAAAAAGTCTATTAATAATAACAAAATCACAAAGTTAAAAAAAGCTCTTTCAGTCTGACCTTGATCTTATTAAAAGGTATTTTATAGAAAAATGTCAAAATGATTGTTATGTCAACTCCTAGAATATTTTGATACGCATGGCTATGGAAAAGTTTATAGTTTCTGATATAAATTACCATCTCATTTTTCTTATGCAGCTATGGCCTTGACCTTTAAACCAATGAATGTGCACAAAACATAGCTATAGCAATACATAAGGAATTTTTAAAACGTGGCTATATAAAAGTTTAAAGTGTTTGTGTTATTCGGTATTTTGATGCAGCTATGATATTTACCTTTGAACACTTCCATCTTTAGTGATATTGATTATTTAGACCACTAAGTTCCTCGCTATTTGATATATATTTTGTTTCCACGCCACAACTTTGGTTGCTCTTTACACACTATGCCATTGTATTAAAAATATCCTTTAACATGCATACATACAGTTAAATCTAAGTTTTTTCCCTGTTGCAAAACATTCTTTAGATGGATTTTGATTTATTAATTTTGAAACTTTGGATTTATTAGTTTTTCGATGTTTCGAATTAAACTTTTCACCTAGTAACTTCTTCGGCCCTGTTTCACTGAGTAACACTCCCCGGGGGTATCCATAACTAAGTAGGCAGTACTTTTTGCTGTTAGAAAATGTACCTTGTGGCAAATTCTCAGTCGTTTTAATTATTTTTTTAAATATATATGAAACTAAGGTTTGTTTCCTCGTGGAAAACATTCTTTAACCGGATTTGGATTCATATAATTTTGTAAATTTGGATTCATTAATTTTCAAATGTTTTAATTGTCCTTTTTATCTATCAACTTTTTGGTACCTGCTGTCACTGTGAGGAATGAATTTGCGAATTTGCGAAATGTGGTAAATATGTATTGTTTTTCTTTTTTTCTGTAAGATGATTAAATAACATGTTTTTGTCAAATAAAATAAAAAAGATAGAATTAAACGCACAAATTGATGAGTTATTTACCTTTCTAAGAAAAACTTTTCCATTACTGTATAAATCATAAAATAAAATAATTGATGACTTCAGTTGATATAATCATAGGTCGTATTAACCTTCTGTGTAAAATGTTTACTTCGACTTAGAACTTTGTGAATATCTACTGATCAATGTGGATTAATTGTATAATATAAGGGATACATATGGAAATATTTTTTAAATCATTCAAAAGATATTTGATTTGTTTCTTCCACAGCAATACAGGGACGTTAAAACACATCTAATACACATTTGTCATGATTGTGTTATTTTGTTTCCTACTGATACCACTAAAGCTTTTAATAACTTTTATGATAATTTTATCCCAGGCATTCTTTGCTTGTAATGTTTTTTCTTTTTCAATTTCAACGTCAAAGACTCTGGATAATTAATTAAAATATTCTGAATAAAATTTACATTTGTTCGTATAACGACTTAGATAGTATGAAGATTGTATAGAATTTTAAAAACTATTACAAGGTTAAAAGCTTTCCATGTTATTACAAATATAACAAATTTGGATAAACAGCAATGTTTTAATGATAAAAACATGTCGAATACAGTATCAAATCAATGTTTACAATTGTTCAGATATTTTAATGTAACACTGCCTCATTAACTGTTTTATTGTATATCATTGATGTAATGTTTACGGAATATTAACCTAATAACTTTAATATACTACTCAAATATTTCAAGAGACTAAATGTTTCTTTAGTTTATCTTACAGTATCCGGTTGTTCAAAGCTTTGTTAGTTGAAACAAATGGTAAGTGAAAATTAAAACTGTTATTAAAAATTAAATGCATTTTCCTGACAAACAGGTTTAAACTATATTGTTTCTGTTCGAAAATAACAATTTTATTTTGAACATGAACTTTAAATATATTGACTTGAACATAAAATTCAAATTTGCGCTAACCGAATGATTTCGCTTTGAACAACTAAGCCCTGAATATTCGCTAGTATTTCGTTTGACCTTCAGATGTAATTCAAACAGAATCATTATTAAGTCTATTGAGTCTTTTGTCTTATATATTTTGCTGGTAATAATAAGACGGACCTTCTTATAATAAATCTTCACTTTTTTTTACGAACGCTCTCTTCACATGTTGACCTATGTTGAACTATTTATACTTTAAATTTTAATTTTTACTCTGAATTATGTTTAGAGTAATGCTGTTTGACTTTTGAATGAGCATTGTTTCGCCGATTCATATTTAGGTTCGTACATTCATCTTGCCGTTCGACCTATTGGATAAACATTTCTTCGCCAGTTATATTAAGATTTATCTGTTCGTGTGACCTTGTGGATAAGCTTTTTTCTTTGCCAAGACATATATAGCTTCATTCCGTCGTTTCGCCGTTTGGATACCGCTTCTTTATCTCCATTTTCTTATTTTGGCTGTGATTATTTGCATTTCGATGAGTCATATAAAGCCTTCTTTTGACAATTGACCGTAAGAAATAGAAACTCTTAGCTGAGTCGAGTTTAGCCTCATTTAATGTGTGTATTGTACGTATTAGTTCGTTGCCAAGTCGTTTGAGTCTCATTAGGTCGTTTGACTATTTGGACTGCGATATTTGCAGCGGTGTTATATATATATATATATATATATATATATATATATATATATATATATATATATATATATATATATATATATATCAATGAATAAAAATTTATTTATTTTAATTTTTATTTATTGATATATTTTTCTGTACACAACAAAAACTAACTGTGGACTATATATATATATATATATATATATATATATATATATATATATATATATATATATTGTTATTGAATAATATAAAAACATGTGGTTAAGACACATATCTACATAAACTGTATCAAATACAATGTCTTTTTTCCGGAGCACGATCTAAATGTTATGTTCTATTCTGTAGTCTATTCTTGTCTATTCTCTTATTTTTCATAGCTTCAATATTTTGTTTTCTATTTTATTAACAATTTGGTACATCATACGTTAGTTATAATTTCACCTGACAATTTTATAATCTACTCAAATCATACATTATTGATTATAGATTTTTCACCATGTCGTTTTATACATTTTGTTAATGTAACATTAATCAGATATATGGTGTATCACGTCGTCTGTCGACATTTTAGTATTGTGACTGCTTTATCAAATGTCTGTTTCCACTCTAAATCTTGTTTGACCTTTACATATTCTTTACTTAATCTTGTTTTATAGCCATCAGAATTCTTCATTAATATAACATGTAATTAAATACAACATTTATTTACAAATGTAAAAACTTGATGTATCGACTTCTAATACGCCTTCGGATAAATGCTTTAACAATAAGTGCTCAGACAACGTAGTCTCATTGTGTATTTTATTCCATAAGGAATGTCTCTTCATAAGTCATTTGATGTGCATGTTGAATCAACAACTAATTACCAATTATTTTAAACATTCAACAAGCCGAACTTTTATAATTCTTCACGTAACGTTAGAATATTGTATAAACAGTCGTAAAATAATTTGTTTACCTTTTTTTGTTGCCTTCCCTTTTTATCTTGTCTTGTCTTGTTAGTTTGTCTTGTAAGCTTGTCTTGTCATGTTAGATTGTCTCGTAAGCTTTTATTGTAAGATTGTCTTACTAGATTGTCTTGTATGCTTGTCTTGTCATGTTAGATTTTGTAAGCTTGTCTTGTTAGATTGTCTTGTCTTATTACATACAAATGTTTTACATCTTGTAACAGTTAACAACGTTATCTAAACATAATGCACAAAAGTATATTTAAATATATGTAAATAGTTTTAATTATTGATTTTAAATGTTTGACACCCAATACCAGAACAATAAATGACACCAAATGTTTTCTGTAATAGGATACAATTACTATGTACCAAAACGTATTAGTAAAGTTTAGGACTTAGAATTTTTTCAGATTAATTGTGTTAATAGGCCTATGTTGAATTATAAATTCTTATTAATTAAGTAGAAAAGTAATTATTTGGCGTTATCCGTGTAATACAGTACAGACAACTTTAGAATCCATTTGAAATAAGAAAAAGTTTCATGCACGGTGAGAAAAACAATCGATTTGTAGTAAATATTTCATGTCAGATGTATATTGACTTTCTACCGCTTTGTCAGACTCCAAGACTAAATGCTGACAATAATCTTGTAAATAAAGTAGAAATAAATGTTCATAGATACGAGACAATTAGCTGTTATTACGTGTAAAATGATCTTCCATGTCCACAGTTAGACATAGCGTCAATATTAGGGTTGATTTCAGACTGCTTTTTATTAGATATAACTTGATTTATAGTATATTTATAACATTCTCTATTTTGTATTGACAACATTAAATCGTTTATAATGTCTAGCGATCTTTATATTTCGTATTGCACTAGTTAAGGCTTCTTGTCATGATATCTGATATACGTGACAATTTCTTTATGATGATGGTTCTTCCATAGACACGTACTTACTCTGTACAGCAAATTCTGGTGAAATAAGATTTTACAGTGGAATTGTGTAAAAGGTTTTGATCACATGATATTATATGACGCAAACAGGACTATTTAACAAGACACTATCATATAAACACATTAAAGCTTCAAAACGAACAAATAGAATAAAAATGTGACAAAACATAGCGATATAGCTTAGAAATTAATTCTCGGTGTATCCAAAGAAATTTATTCCACCAATTCATTTTTATTTTTTTTACATTCACAACACATAGAAATCTAATTCACCGTGCATCTGCACGAAAAGTTTATACTTGGATTCTTTATCCTGTTTTATTAGAATAATATATCCAAAGCTGATTTCTTCATTTTAGTTTTCGATTTGCTTTAAAAGCAGCAAATATTTCTTCTGATAATTACAGTTAAGATTGATAAATTTACTGACAGTCATAACAGGCTTTTTTGTTGTTTTTTTTTTTTTTTTCAACGCCTCTTACAAATTTTATTTTGAGAAAGTTTGTCAATTCGCATTCCAAACTTAACTTTTTTTTCGGACAATCAAATTACCTCTGTCATTCAAAAAACTTACCGCCACGATATGTGAGCGAATCTTGACCGGGGTGTAAAACAACATTATTACACTTAACATCTGGCACATCAAAATTTAGCAGGTATTTGTTATATATTTACTACCCCTGAGCGGGTACCACTGCTGGTGGAGTAAATCTCCCCGAGGGTATCCATAACTCAGTAGGCAGTACTTTGTGCTGTCAGAAAATATACCATTAAACAAAATTTTCAGTGGTCCTAATTTTTGAAATTTATTTAAAACTAAAGTCTGTTCCCTCCTGCAAAACATTCCTTAGCTGGATTTTGATTCACATATTTTTGGAAATTTAGATTCATTAATTTGCAACTGTTTGGCGTATGTCTTTTAATCTATCAACTTTTTCGGCCCCTAGTGTCACTGATGAGGAATGATTTTCCGAAATGTGCACATCTGGCACATCAAAATTTAGCAGGCATTTGTTATATATTTACTCCACCCCCATTAATTTGTCACAACTAACTTTTGTTTTATTTTCCGACATGTAAGAAGGTTATTCCAATAATCAAAACTTTGATGAACTGTTTATACATGTTTATTATAGAGAGCATCTCAAACATGTATATACAAAAAACTTACTATGATATGTCTATTACAGAGAGACAGACATTCTTATCATCCGACATCTATGTTTATTGTATTTATGGTCAAGATAAACAATAAGAGGTATTAACGTAAAGCGATGTCCAATACACAGATAATGCACTTAAAGTTAACATCTCGGTCCAAATGGCTTTTATAATGTCGTCTAGAATCAGATACTGAAATACGCTATTTTGTGTATGTCAGTAATAACATAAACTCTACAAGAAATTCGTTAAAGTAATGAGTTGATTATTAAAATCTTGCCTTTATGTCACAATCTATTAGTAAACTAATTTAGCATAATTTGTATGACAAAATATTGACAATTAACTTTCAAGAACGATATGTAATCCATTTGGGAGATTAACATAACATAGAAGTTTGTTATGTAAGAAACAAAAGAATGTTCATATAGACATGCATAAATTATCAACAAACTAAGTACGCAATTTTAAAGGATATATTTCATATCATATACTTGATTTTTTGTGTTATAATTAGTCATAATTAAGTATTTGGAACGTTTCATTTCAACCTAGCCAACATTTCGAGCTTTGTACCTAACTGTAAAGTTTGAAATGTTGGCTAAGTGGGAATAGCTGTTAGTTGTTGGATTAGGCAAAGCAATAGGTTTTATTTACAGGTGACGGAGCAGTCTGTTTTTAGGGTAAAAATGAATTATTAATGTTTTCAATCTATATAACATATCTTTTGCTAGAATACCTTGTCAAACATTAAGATTATATTGAAATTTAACTTTGTGCACATCAAGATGATTTTTTCCATAATGATTATTATACAAAGCAATAATTTTCTCAATAAATAATCAAATAAATAAATAAGGTAAAATTTGATCAATTTTAATTCCGATTGATATTGGCATTATTATATAATACAATGCAGGATTCCATTTTAAATTTCATATGTTATCAAATAAATATGAATTTCAATAAGGACTTAATTTCTTTATTGCTCGAGGTTGGCCGGAGATTTAAAACTATATACTATTAAATAGTTATAACATAAATTTCGAACAACACATAAACGCGAACTATCTGGTGGCATGTTTTGTCATTGGTTAGATTCAACGTGGATATTCCACTACTTTAATTCATGAATTTATATAACTTTACTTAAAAGGATTTGAAATGTGGACATTAAACTTGATATATAAGGATTCGCGTCGTAAAAATATTTTTAAAAAATCTTTTGTTCAGTTTGGAGGAAAACTTCTATGCAATATATAACACAAATACCAGTTAAATTTTGATGTGCCAGATGTGCACATTTCGGAAATTCATTCCTTATCAGTGACACTAAGACCCAAAAGTTTGATAGATGAAAAACATAAGCCAAACAGTTAAAACTTAAGTGCAAAGGAACTAAAGCACCGACACAAAACTACCTCTACCTTCACCAAAATCAGCCGTAAATCTGTTTGATGGTTTGTTCTGGTATCATACCTGTGACGTGTTATTTTTTTAATTAAATGTCTCACTTCCTTGATGTAAATTCACGTGTATAATTGAATTAGCAATATTTTAAGTTTTTACTTTGTGATCCGGTCTGATATGTTTGTGTTTTATAATGAAATTAATTTATTCATATAAAAGATTGCAGATAAAATGTTTAATTTATGTACACAATATTTAATTTTTATCCAAGTAAGGCATTATATGCTAAGCTAAAATTTTACAATACACTTACACATGTCAATTTTGAAAATAAAAGTAACAAGGAACTATGCTAAGTCAAATATATTCGGTATGTTTGGATACATTGACTCCATTCTTTTAAACAATGGCGATTACGATAATGATGACGGCCATTAAACTTTTTAAGGGCCTCAATGAGCCTAGGCTTGCAATATCCTTGAGTCAACAATTTAATTGTAAGAAGTTTGCTTTGCTGTAAAAAGTCCCCGTAGTACGAACAAGCTCTACTATGACGTATTAACTGTGAAACACACACACCATACGCAGAAGTAGGGATATTACTGCAAAGACACGGAAAGTTGACAGAAGAAAAATTGAAGTCATCACGTTTGTCGTATAGCTTCAGATGTTACCTTTCGTTGGGGGTCATAATTGAGGTATAAGTCCAAATATTAAGCAGACGTGACATTAAAATCAGTCGTGTTTAAACTAGAGAAAGTGTTTCAATTTACCTATTTTAATAACTAGAAATTAACTATGAATTTAATTTGAATAAGGTTAATAGTTGGTATCACTTCTTGCTATTAAACAAAAAAGTTTCCAGAAAAAGAATTGAAAAACTTTTCTTGTGAGATCTTATTTATTTGACAATGTTGGTCAAGTGGAAATAACAAATTTAAAAATTATTTGCCAATTTGATATTATAAACTTTTATATAAGGTAGGTATCTGTAAATGCTGTTTTCTCGGCATATGCTGTGTTTTAGTCATGTCCTAAGTCGATCTGGATGTTAAATAAAAGTTATATCATAATACAATACTTTGTTATTATTTCTAAGAATACCGATATAAAATGCGTTATTCAAAATTAGCACATAATACTTTCATTGCAAGGTCGCAGAACCTACAATAAAGATATCCGTATTCACATTATACTAGTCAAGAGGATCCCTTCTGGAGTGCATCCTCAAAAGGTATGCTGCAATACTGTTTTGGGGAATTATCTCGTGGACATCTAAAGAATTCCTAACCCTTTTCTGAAGCATCAATCATATACCGATCATTTAATATTAAAGTAAGCAGACAATATTACACACTCGCACATACACGGAACTTATTCTTCTATTTATCCTTAAAGATTAATAACCTTGCTCTTGTCGCGATATTCTGATACATTACTGGTGCTTTGTTAAACAACATTACAATAAACCAACAAAACAATCTTTTGTAAATACAAAACTTGAACCAAATCGTATGATAAAATAAACCTATACTGGCCGTTAATCACTTCCTGTTATATAAAGAGCAAAGGCCTTCTTTGTCATAATAGGTTAATTTGTGCAAAAGTTTTAATCTGTTCAACCAAAAAGACTTACCACATCAAATGTATTTTAAAAAGATTTACATATTCCGCTATTAATGATAATAAATATGTTAAATGGCTAAGCAAAGATCAAGATTCAGCAAACCCCCATTTTTAATGATAAGTGCCTAACTATCTGCTTTCTTTTCCAAATTTAATCCATATATGTTTATATATAAACCTGTATTGGCTATTTACCACTTTTTGCTGTTTATGGTAAACGGTTGCCAGGTTCCAGTTAGAACTTGATTTGTGCAAACTTTGATTATGTTCCGTCTTGGAATTCTCCACATCAAGTTTAGTTAAAAGAGGTGTAGTAGTTTCAGAGAAAATTGAAGTTTATGCACACAGGTACACATATTTTGCCATGTGAAAAGCTGAGATGGCTTTTGTCAGTTGAGCTAAAATATAACTACACACAAACTTTTTTTTTCATTTTATAAATACAAATTTATTTAAACATAAACATGGCAAATGTCTAAAATTACATTGAAATAAACAGTACAATGTAAAATAATAACTGTATGGTTATTTCTGAAGCACACATGTCCATTGTAACATGTTGTGAAGAAGACGTTTATATGATTTTCATGGTCAAGTTTTACTTTTATACATTGTGGCAATAATAAACAGCTCACATAAAGCACACATACACCGTTACATAATGTGAAGAGGTTCATATTATATTCATCATGTTCTAGTAAATGTTTTATTGTTATAAATGGTGTCAATATTGGCTGTATTACACGAAGCACACAAAACTTTAACATAACATGACGCAGATGGCAATATGACAATCGTGTACATGCTTTATGTTAAACAGATATTGTTGTATTATTGGCTTTGAAATATTTAACAAAAACAAGACACCCCCACCCCATCCCAAGTGGTTCATACCATATCTTATGACCTTGTCCTTTGAACCCATTCCTTTAAATCATATATCAAAATTTTTCAGAACCTTCACATCCATATGTGGTATTTGTAACATAAGCACATACTGCTACGTATTACGCAAATAAGAAAACATATCATTTTCACTGGAAATATATTAACACTATGTGGTAAAATTATAAGATGCACCAAAATATTTGTGTTCTTGATCAAATGAAATATTTTTGTTACACCAATCATAAAGTTAAAAGAATTATGAAAATATGCTCACGACCTAAAACTATTGCAAATATTTAACAAAAATACCTGTTTAATTTTGATGTGCCATATTTGCACATTTAACTAATACATGAATAATCAGATATTAAAAAGAACACAACAACTATTCCTACCAAGTCTATTCATATGCTAAACAGAAAATACAGAGATTACGCAAAAAAAAATTAAGAAATGATAAAACTGAAACGACCACGAAAGCTCACCTGAAAAAAAAAAGTCTTAATTTACATCCAAATGCTTTAGTTCCTTAATTAAATTCAATCAAGTTTGACCTTGACTCAATTATGAAAGGCATTGTAGAATGATATATAAAAAACTTCATGTCAAGCAAATGAAAGTTAACTTTAACAATACTGTCATGAATCTGTCATCTGACCTTGGTTTATCGAAATTGTTAAAAATCACCAAAAAATAAAAAATATTTCCAAAATTATTTCAAATAGTCGCAAAAGTACAAATATTAAAAACTAGGTCCTGACATAAACATTTGACCTCGACTGAAATTAAGTCATTTCATCAAAACATCAACATTTGAACAACCAAATACAATCTGAACGTATGTTAAAGATAAATCAATTTTAAGCTTATTTCATGAGTAATGTCATGACCCGACCTTACCACAAAATGTTTTAAATTGAAAGAAAATAAAATTTACAGTTAAATATCAAACATAGCTTAAATAGTAATAAAAACAAAAAGTCACAAATTTGATCATTCCCTTTACTGGTGTAGGAAGATTTCGCTTTAGACTAAATTCAGTGAACTTGATCAGGAAAGAATGCACAGCTTTGGGTAATGTATAACATTACAAATCCAAATAACAAATGACAGAGATCTAGTCAAGACAGTATTAATTACTGAAAAAAAATTCCAAACATATTTCAAAAAAATTAAAGAAATGGGACAGAAAATAGTGACAGTGGAAGTTGTGGTACATGAAGCACACATATACTGTAACATGACATGAAGACGTTTATATGATATTTGTGTACATGTTTTTGTGCAAGAAGCTGAATTCTATATGACACGTGTGTTAATGTTTCATAATGATACATGATAGTACTGTTGATTGTACACTAAGCACACATTCCAACCGTGATATGACATGAAGAATATGTTTGGATGATACTCATGTAAATTTTTTATAGTGATATCTGGTGATAATGGTGGCTGTGGTACATGAATCATACATACACGCTGGAACATGACACAAAGAGTTTAATTCTACACGTGTTTATGTTTTATATAACTATGATACATGCGTAGAACATTCACATATACTTCCTATCATCTGAACAATTATTTGAACTTTGAATATAATCATAATATAAAGCTATTTTCATAATAAAACACTGGTATTCTGGACGGATTCATCTCTAATATAATGTCCAATTTGTGAATAAGGACAAATCCAAAAATAAAAATTATAGGATAATGTGGACGGATAACAACAGTGTAAAATTTCTTTAAAATCCATTATTTTTAAAAAATAAATTATGGACAGATCAGTCTATATGAAATTATATTTTCTAGAAAAACAGATAACAAAAACAATAGATTACAAATTAAAAATGCTCAAATACATTCAGAGAGAACTACTGTCAAGAGGGACTAAAAAATTTCTTCTATATTCTGTCAATAGTTATTTAACAGTGGTTAAGATAAAAAAAATTTACTAATTATGTTTCTAACAGAAACTCGTTAAAGAAATAATAAACATTTAAATCAAACCACAGACAAAAATTACCTTAAAAACCTTAAAAAAAACAACTTAAATTTGATTTTTCTTTATCAAAATCTTAAAACTATTGTTTCTATCATATTTCTGGCCTGACAGTTGTTTAATAAACAGTCCAATAACATTAGTTCTATAGAACTATAAATATCAGTCAGGAAAATAACTAAAAAAATAATAAATGTTCTTAAAACATAAAAATCTTATGAGCTATGGTGAACAAGTAAAGATATACATTCAAAAGAACTAAAAATCTTAGCACTTCAGCATCTTACATTTGAAACAACAAACAGCAAAACAAATACGGATTAGTAATCTTTTTTTAAAATTCTTATTCTGTTTGAAATCACTTTATGGTTTGAAATGAAAACAAATAAGTGTTCATATTAAACTATATACTATACAAACAACAAAAAGCACTAAAAAACCTAAAGAATTAACAAATCCAATTTTTTCTTCTACATTTAAAAATATGAAAACCAACAACTTGTTCTTTAATTCCAAATAATAAACTCAACCAGATATGGAAATAATTTTGATTTATTTTAATCTGTAAAATTTATTTGACCTATTTGTCTTTTTAATATAAATACCATCTTTGTCATTTATAAGAGATTTAATTAAGTGATAAAAGTCAAACTGGTAAACTGTTATCTGGAACTCCAATGAACAGAAGGGTCTGATACTGTATCTTAGTCTGAACCTTAACACATTACAAGTGAGGTACTAACACACACAATAAATGAAATCATGATATTACAAAAATATTCTGTATAATGTTTCAAACTGAACACATAATCTTACACAACCCAAATATATAACATTTTAAACATAACTTAAATAAATCACCATTTGTGTTCCATCATATCTATATTTATTCAATTGATGATGTTGATGACCTTGACAGTCAAATTTAAAATACATTGTATATAAAAAATGAACAAATATATAAAATGATGAAATTATAATACTAATAAGCCTTTGCATTACAAATTATTACAATTTAACTTGTATTTATATGTATCAAAAAATATCACAGCTTATTCATCATACCACAATATTAAACATGATTGGTGAATAAATAATTTATAATACATCATTATGATATATACATGTATTATATTTTACACTTATCATATATATTACACAATCCACCATAACTAAATGTGGAAGGAAGCAAGATAAAAATCAATGGTAAAATGTGTAACTATCTAAAAATATCACAAAAATCTTAACAGGTTATAAAAAACATTGTGGCTGTTGATAAGAAAACAAAACAAAATAATAATAATAATAATAATAATAATAAAAATAATAATAATAAAATTTAATTCAATACATATCAAGATAATGGCATGAGACTGGAATTTGAAATAAATTTTTTAAAAAATTTAAAAAGTCAAAATATTCTTTTTATCTTATATTTTCACCCCAATCATGTAAAAAATTAACTATTCAGCGAGTTGATATGCTGTACTCTTCTCTTCTAAAATTAAAACTATGTGTACTTAATCTAAGTTAACATTTAATGTTATAAGAAAATACTTTTTTAAATTTTAAATTAAGCTGATAACTGTTTAACATTGATGTGAACTCCAAGTTTACACATTTAATTAATACTTAATTACACTATTTAAAATTTTATCAGAAATGTTTTACTATTCACATCATAAATAATTCAAATATTTTATTTCCCAATGACAAATGGATCAAAATAATAAATATGTTTACACAAATGTTAACAATAAACAAATCAGCAGTGTAACAACTTTCTGTTTGGTTTGCAGAACATGTTAAATTTGTACATGCTTCACTGGCATTCATAACCTCATATGCATTAACAGACACAAGTTTATTCCTTATATTTACAATTCTTAGCATATTACTCTGTAAAATTATAAGAAGAAACATGTATAAGGTCACGTTGTACCAATTTTTGAATCTATATAAAGCCTATAGTTTACAAAATCATAAATATAGTATTTGAAAAAAAAAAAAACACACAAAACAAGTTTACAAATATTTTATAACAGTTTATGCACATTTAATTTCAAATAACTACATGTAGATGTTTTCCACTTCATTATTAGGGGTATAAACAGTGAATAACAAGGCTATTGTTAATATTGTGTTATAATTTTAAAACTTACAAATACACACAGAGGTCAAAAGTGTTTCACACAATGGCTGCCAAAAACATTTCTGCATCTGATTTTTCACTTGCATGCTTTTAATTTGGAACAAAATGGTATAAAATTTTCAGAAATATTAGGGATGGTTTTTCAATCATCACTAGTTATGAGTTATAAAATTTTGTAAGAGTTATTCTTCTTTTGTTTATATATCATCTGCTAGCAACAATGGCAGAGCCCAGAAAGCAATTATCAGTCCAGACAAAACAAACTCTTGTAACTTTAAGCAAGGAAGGGTTCAGTGGATGAAAGACTGCCGAAGTTTTGAAAATGAATTCTTCTACAATTCACAAATTTCTAAAACTGTATGGTCAAAGAGGTTACCTTGAAGACGAAAGTAGAATTCGAAGACCAACAAAATACCATTGTCAAATTGACGGCAAAAAATCGAAGAACTACTTTACATGAAATTGATATATCTATAATGATTCAACACCGGTAAAATTAAGTCAATCAATCGTAAAAAGACATTTGACATTTTATGGATACAAAAAAAGGATAGTAAAAAAGAAAATAATAATATCGAGGACTAACCATTTTAGGAGGGCATGGTGTCTGTCTCAGATTTATGAAGCTGGTACTTATTGGAATAGAACTTTTTTTCAGATGAGACTCAGATTATATTAGGCAAGAGTAGTAAGTGTCGTGCATGGTGCAAAGAATGTGAATAGTGGTCTCCATTCTGTCTTGGTGAAAGCAGTTATGAAACTCCAAAGATAGTTAAAAGTGTAATGTTTTGGGAATGTATCACCAATGATGGTGAAGAGTCTTTAGTAGCAGTAGATGGCAACATTAACTCAGAAAAGTAGACTACTGTCTTGGATGGAAAATCTGTGGCCAGTTAATGCTAAAGTTTTTTAAAAATGCAGAGAACAACACATAGCATTAGAAACAAACAAGAACTAATTGATGCTGCTACTGAAACCTTGGGTCTCCATCACTTTAACTTACTGGATATTATTGGTCATTTAATGCCTCTATTCCAAATGGAATCCTTCAAGTATTCAGAGCAAATGGATCCATTACCAAATACTAAGGTAAAAAAAGTCATTATATTTTTCTAATTTCCCTGATATTCAACTTTGCAGTTGTGAAAAGTTGTTTTTAGAAAAACAGTGGTGGTCATTGTGCAGAAACACTTTTGAATTGTGAGTGTATATGTAACATTTACATAATATAGAAAAATGTCAACACTAATTTTTCTCGCATGTAAAAATTCATATAAAAATCCTCATTCAACATTTATTTTCTTTACAAACATGCTTTCTCTATTACAGTATAGCAAAAATATCTGTTTCAAAAGTTAAACATACTTCTGACAGTAGACTAAAAATTTTGATGTATATAAACTTTTAAATATCATTGTAGTTTAAGTCACTAGTATGTAATGACTGACATGTCAATGTAACATATATCCAAAATAGAAACAATTGCACAATCAGTAGAATTATTTCCAGGTCAACTCATGACATTTGGGATACAAAGTGTTATTGGTGGGTCTGCATTGTGTTCTATAATACAAACATTCATTTTGTTTATATATTGGTATTTTATCTCCAATATTCAAGTTTTTGTGAACCAATCAATGAAATATGCTAGCACACACATAATAATAATTCTGAACTGTCTTAGATTATTTGATGACTAAATCAATGCTTTATTTCTTGCCTTTAGGTCAGTTACTTCTGAATCAGGTATGTAAATCCTTACATTAAGATAAAATATATCTTTTGGACAATCTTCAAATCATAATATATAATGTTAAACTGGGATATGTGCTGGATATACAGAATCTCCTGTTAAACATGAATTGCAGCCTGAGACTGTTGAATCATGAACCATATTATTATTCAAAGTCTTGAGTTAAGATGATCTAGACTTTGAGCCTGGGACTGTTGGATCATGGACCTGTCTGATGTTCAAAGCTTCAACTAAACTTCTACCTACAAACATTTATATACATATTATTAAAAATTATGATGGAATTTATCCTTCCTATGTAAGAATGGTATTATCTTTAAAAATGTTGATCTGTGTAAACTGTATAGTTGGAACTGCTAATTAAAATTGCTTATTTTGCATCAATTTATGATGGAACAGTACAAATTATTGCGATTTTAAGTGTTTGAAAATTTCGAGAAGAGAAAAGAGCTTCTGGGGAGGTTCCAAATCAAATTTAGAGTGAGAAATGAAATGAAATATACCAGTAAAATAATACCTAATAAGCAGTATTTTGAGGCATCATCCTGTTTGTAACACACACACACACACACACACACACAAACACACACACACACATGAAAATATCAGCAGAGATGGAGTCAAAGTTCATATCTTTATATTGATGAAATATTCTATACATGGTTTTGTAACATTAGCAGACTGAGAAATGTTTTTGACAAAACAGACAAACATTTATTAATGGTATATAAATTAACAAACATTCCCAGTGTTACAGGAAATTACATGAAAAATCTAAATGATACAATGATAGGTTTATTTACCTGCTTCTGATGGTACTCTTGCTTTTAATGTAGATTGGAATGATGTCATTGTATCTAAGAACTGTTGTCTTTCTTTACCCTGAAACAGATAATAAACTTAATTAATGTACCTAAGAAGTTTAGTACACTACTTTCATGATACACACACACACAGACATATATATTTATATAATTATATATGTTTACATTACAAATGCATTGCCTTATTTGAATCTCTTTGGAACCATTGTGTTAATTTTTTGATGGCAGCAGTGTGTCACGTGCTCTGTGATACGTCAGTTATATTTTCAGCCAATCCACTTTCGATGTACAGCGAATGGCAAAGGAGTACATACCACCAAGGAACTACTTATTCATTCATAATTTTCTATGGGTTCATTCATAAATTTTGTCTGGCGACTGTAGGGACGCTCTTTACGAGAGGTAACAAACGTAGAGATTATATTCATAGTAATATCTTACCAAACATATTATTGTCTAGTGAAAAATGGAGAAATGGAATTCAATTTTCAAAAGTGTTTTACGGAACTATATTTTACGATCCCCAAGCAATTGGTTTGGAAAAATGGAAATACACAGTTGTCAGAAAACAAAAATAATGTTATTTTCATTGGTTAAAAATGTGTTGAACTTTTCTGATATGCAGCTCATTTGCATATGACCCCATTCAGTCATCGTCAGTGATTTTCATTTGATATGTATAACAAAGGCTAAAGGGAAGTAACTCTTATACTAACTGTACCGGCTGCATGTTTTCCAAGATGGCGTCCTCGATATGTATTGCATTTGTGTCCCGATTATTGATCAACAAACACATAAAAAGTAATTTTTTAATGAAATAAACAGCACAAAAGGGAAATTTAACATATAGTTTATTTGAAAATATACATTAAAACGATGTTTTGTATGTGTAGCAATGCTGATAATAACTTCAAATGTAGGGTGAAAACTTTTTCAGTGGGCCACATTGGCAATTCTGAATTTTCTTGGTGCTATTTTTTCACGAGAAAATGCTTTTAAAATTTTTTATTAAATCTCAATAGCGGTAGAAGGGGAAAATGATTTAATCATATAGTACACCCCGTTGGTATTTTAAACAGCAAGGGCATAGAAGTATTGGTTTGAATTTACCTTGCCATTACACTAACAAACTTTTTTGGTTGCAATTAAATGATTTTATTTTTTTTATTCTCTAGTTGTAGGACGGAAATTAATCAGATTTTTCTTTTTTTTTCACACAAAAATATATAACTTCTTTTCTTACATGCATAATCATTTAATTGACACCATCTATGCAGGAACTTTGTCGATATGTGTAAAATAGTAAAACCCGCTTAATAACATATATCGGTTAATCGTATATATAGTTTTGAATCAAGGAGGCTATGCGATTAACTGGGTTTGACTGTATATGAAGTGTCAATTGTTTGATGCATCTTCTTTTTGATATTATTTCATAAATTATCAACTAGTATGATAATTTAAGTAGGAAACTTTTGATTGGTTACAGTACAAATAGAGGAAGTATATATATAGAGAGAGTCGAAGTATGCTGTTAAGGTAAAATATAATGTTTTTTATATAAAGTTCTAACCTATCTATTGGACAGCAATGTGACTAAATCATTAATATTTTGATTTACCTTTCCTGTATTTAGTTCTGTAATAGCTGTTAAAATCTGACATCTTGATTCTGAGCTTGAGATTCCTAGATCCTTTAAATCAGAATCTGTTAGCATCAGGAAGGCTTCCATATCAACCTAAAATACAGTAGAAACTCATTAACTCAAAATTAGACAAGACAAAACTTCTGATATCTCAAAGCTTTTTAGTTTAGTATATATTAACAATATCTTCCTCTATAAAAACTCATGGTTATGAAAGTGGAAATCTGAAAACTTGAAATTTCCGATAAGTCAAAGCAAATTCTGGTCTGTTTGTTTACAATTTATTTATGATCACTCTGATTAAGACAGCATTTTTAAAAACTTGACAGACCTTTGTTGTTATATAACTGTGAAATCTGACATAGTGTTGTATAAATGTAAAATCTGACTAAATGTTTTATAAATGTAAATCTGACTAAATGTTTATAAATGTAAAATCTGACTAAATGTTAAATAACTGTAAATTCTGACATAGTGCCATATAACTGTAAAATCTGACTAAATGTTATATAATTGTAAAATCTGAATAAATATTAAATAACTGTAAAATCTGACATAATGTTATATAACTGTAAATTCTGACAAAGTGTTATATAACTGTAAAATCTGACATAATGTTATATAAGTGTAAAATCTGACTAAATGTTAAATAACTGTAAAATCTGCATAAATGTTAAATAACTGTAAAATCTATCTAAATAGTATATCACTGTAAAATCAAACATAATGTTACATAACTGTAAAATCTTACTAAATGTTATAAAACTGTAAAATCTGACATAATGTTACATAACTGTAAATCTGACTAAATGTTATATAAATGTAATATCTGACATAATGTTACATAACTGTAAAATCTGACATAATGTTACATAACTGTAAAATCGGACTAAATGTTATATAACTGCATAATCTGACTAAATGTTATATAACTGTAAAATCAGACTAAATGTTATATTACTGTAAAATCTGACTAAATGTTATATAACTGTAAAATCTGACATAATGTCACATAACTGTAAAATCTGACTAAATGTTATATTACTGTAAAATCTGACTAATTGTAATATAACTGTAAAATCTGACTAAATGTTATAAAACTGTAAAATCTGACATAATGTTACATAACTGTAAAATCTGACTAAATGTTATAAAACTGTAAAATCTGACATAATGTTACATAACTGTAAAATCTGACTAAATGTTATAAAACTGTAAAATCTGACATAATGTTACATAACTGTAAAATCTGACTAAATGTTATATAACTGTAAAATCTGACGTAATGATGTAATTGTAAAATATGACATAATGTTATATAATACCTCTTGTTCTTCAAACATTGGTTGATATTTCTCTAAAGACAACTTCTTCAGTATACCTGACAATTCATCTGAAAAACAAAGTTATATATCTTAGATACATACTGTATAAAGTTTAATATTTCTCATTCATTGATCAAATTAAACCAATAAAGTGTAAAGTGAATGAAAACTTTCTGAAAAAGCATACATAGGTCAGCCAGAGATAGCTTACACAGGTTAGTCAGAAATAACATACAAAGGCTGAGAAGAAAAAGTTACACAGATCAGCTAAAAAGACTTACACAGATCTGATTAAGTATGCAATGTCTTGATTAAGCTTAGAAAACAATTTAAACAAGAGGCCCATGGGCCTTAACACTCACCTGAAGATATGTCCAATATTGTTTGCAAAGTGCAATAGACAATATATTACGTACAGAAACTTTAAAGGTTTTCTCAAGTTAAGAACTCCCACAAAACTTAATCAAAAATATATCCACTCACATTTCATTCATAAGTAGCTTATATAATATTGAACATATAACCTTAAACCATATATCAAAATGATCGTTGTCATATACCTACAAAATTCTAATATACATGCCTATACAAAAAGTTATTAGTTTTCAAGATAATTAGTAATTTAAGTCTTCTTTTGCAGCTGTGACCTTGACCTTTCAACAAATGACCTTGAACCATATATCAAAATGATCATTGTCGCAATACCTACAATATTCTTATATACATACCTATACAAAAAGTTAATAGTTTTCAAGATAATTAGCAATTTAAGTCTTCTTTTGCAGCTGTGACATTGACCTTTCAACATATGACCTTGATCCATTTATCAAAATGATCGTTGTCACAATACCTACAATATTCTAATATACATGCCTATACAAAAAGTTAATAGTTTTCAACATAATTAGCAATTTAGGTCTTGTTTTGCAGCTGTGACATTGACCTTTCAACAAATGACCTTGAACCATATATCAAAATGATCACCATTTCAATACCTACATTATTTTAACATACATGCCTATACAAAAAGTTAATAGTTTTCAAGATAATTAGCAATTTAAGTCTTCATTTGCAGCTGTGACCTTGACCTTTCAACATATGACCTTGAACCTTGTATCAAAATGATCGTTGTCGCAATACCTACAATATTCTAATACATGCCTATACAAAAAGTTAATAGTTTTCAAGATAATTAGCAATTTAAGTCTTCTTTTGCAGCTGTGACATTGACCTTTCAACATATGACCTTGAACCATATATCAAAATGATCATCATGTCAATATCTACAACATTCTTATACACATGCCTATACAAAAAGTTAATAGTTTTCAAGATATAGTGACAAATATATAATTTTTAGCAATTTCCCCACTCAGTGCCTTACAATTTCCCCATTTTGAGCCCCATGGCTACCATTTGCCATTTGTGCAAATCTGAAAATAGATGACCTAAGGATGTTATAAATGAAATAACTAAGGTATATCTCTTGTATATTAAGAGGAGAAGATTTTTAAAGTTTTTCATTCTTTCCCCCCCTTACGGGGCCCCAAGGGGACATAACTCCTTCATTTGTGCAAATCTGAAAGGGATTCACCAGGCATGAGTTTCATTAAATTTGGCCCAGTGGTTTTGGAGGAGAAGATTAAAATGTAAAAAGTTAACGCACGACGGACGAAGCACGACAGACAACGGACGGTGAACCATCGCAAAAGCTCATCTGAGCTTTCAGCTCAGGTGAGCTAAAAAGCAATAGTCTTACCGTCATCTTCATGTAGAGAACTCAACATACGACTTGGATCATCAGCATACTGAAAAACACAAGCAGAAAAATTAGTTCTATGACAACATTTTATTATCAACTTTACATAGACACTTTTTTTTCTTTTTTTGCACACCTGAGAAAACATTGGGATTTTTGCTTACCTTGGAAATTACTCCTTATATAATCTTATACAAAACAATCTGTTTGTGATATCAACAAAAATAATCTTCATTAAAATCTGCTTTTAAATATGTATTTAAATGGCAAAAATATGAAAAATGGCACAAAGATGACATCAAGGTTATGACTCTGACCTTTGATTCTGACTCTATTTATGAAGGGAATTGGAGATGATGGCAAAATCAAAACTTCCATCATGTCAAAATCTTTACATATAGTCAAGATATTATAAAGTAATTTAAAGTTTCATTCATTCACAACTGTTATGACCCTGACATTTGAGTTTCCCATAGAAAAATAATGCTTCAAATCATCATAAATTAAAGTCAGCATTTAAATATTTTGGATGAAAAAAAATGTAAGCAGAAGTACAAAGGATAGGTCATAGGACATTGACCTTGACACAGAAAATTCCTGATTTTCTCACCTGATAGATGTCTAGTTAAAAAACTTTGAAATTAAGTTCTAAAACTTGGAAATTCACTTCATTGTATTAAGTAGGTAACCTTAATCAAACATTCATGAAAATTATAAAACTGTGTAACAAAATATTTTTCATGACCTTGACCTTTGACTCTATTTTGAAGGGTACTTGATGACCCTCTTTTATTTACTGCAAAAATAATCAAGTTTTTATAACAATTTAAAATCATTACAATATTTTACATATTTGATGCAAAAACATGTTACCTATTTTTCAACCAATTTCATTTAATGAATAAACTATAGGCTTAGGGCCTCATAAAAGCAAATGAAATAAGTTTTTTTTTTTTTCATTTTTAGTGTTGAAAAAGGACTTTCAAGATTTCTGCACCATACAATTCAGACCTTCTTTGCTGTTTAAGCTGGTAATGGTGAGTGTTAAGTTAATACATTATAATGAACAAACATACAGTATACAGACCATCCCTGGTAATGGCATGAATGTTGATGTATAATAGTGAACATATACACAGTGAACAGACCCTCCTTGGTAATAGCGTGAGTGTTGATGTATAATAGTGAACATATACACAGTGAACAGACAATCCCTGGTAATAGCATGAGTGTTGATGTATCATAGTGAACATATACACAGTGAACAGACAATCCCTGGTAATAGCGTGAGTGTTGATGTATCATAGTGAACATATACAAGTGAACAGACCCTCCTTGGTAACAGCGTGAGTGTTGATGTATAATAGTGAACATATACACAGTGAACAGACAACCCCTGGTAATAGCGTGAGTGTTGATGTATAATAGTGAACATATACACAGTGAACAGACAACCCCTGGTAATAGCGTGAGTGTTGATGTATCATAGTGAACATATACCAGTGAACAGACCCTCCTTGGTAATAGCGTGAGTGTTGATGTATAATAGTGAACATATACCAGTGAACAGACCCTCCTTGGTAATAGCGTGAGTGTTGATGTATAATAGTGAACATATACACAGTGAACAGACAACCCCTGGTAATAGCGTGAGTGTTGATGTATAATAGTGAACATATACACAGTGAACAGACAATCCCTGGTAATAGCGTGAGTGTTGATGTATCATAGTGAACATATACCAGTGAACAGACCCTCCTTGGTAATAGTGTGAGTGTTGATGTATAATAGTGAACATATACACAGTGAACAGACCCTCCCTGCCGATGGTGATAGAGTGCATGTTGATGTTTTTTAGTGTAAACAATGGATCTGGTATTTGTGATGGCAATGGCATGTGCTGGTGTAATATAATGAACAATGTAGCATACAGACTTTCCCTGGTGTTGGTGATGGTGTGGGTGTGGGTGTTGGTGTAATATGAACATATATACAGTATACAGACCTTCCCTGGTGTTGGTGATGGTGATGGTGTGAGTGTTGATGTAGTACTGCCTTTTGATGATGTACTTCGACCATGTGATCTTTGTGGTGTGATTGATGAACTGCCACTGGTTGAACTGTTTGGTGATGTTGTGTTAGAGGCTGTTCTAAAGGCTAATGGCACTGATGATGGTTTCCTACACAATAAAATGCAAATATATAGAAAAATAATATATATAATATCACTTCCCAGCAACAAGTTTAAAATGTATGCTTTTAATAATATACATGTAACACAAATTATTGTTTTATATATTCATAAAGCAAGTACTGGATTGTATTTGTTTTTTATTTCATATCATCTGTTTCTATAAATCATTTAATATTGTATTGTTAGTTATGTTGAATGTTGCCAATACATGTACATAGCTTTCAGAAATAAATTTCCACTTTACAAAAATTCATTTCATTTTTTGTGAAGTAGTACACCAGTCATAGAGAATTGGTTTTTATTTACTGTACATTTACTTTCATGCAAACTGAAGTATGATTATCAGCATTCATTGTTTTGGTTTACTAGTTTTCATTATTTATTCTTCCTCTCTTTAAATATATTAAACAAACCTCGGCATAAATAATCTGGATGGTGTATGTGGTGGTATGAATGGGGATGTTGATGATGCTGGTTTGCTGGGGACAGGTAAATTAGGATTTACCAAGAACACATTATTTCCATTATATTCACCTGAAAACAAGAGGTATAAAAATGTTGTAAAATACTGAAGTCAATAAAAAATTTTCAGCATACATGTACCTGTATTTGAGACATTGAATAAACTTTATAATCTACAACTGATATATAGTATTATATTGTTCAGATTAAAACTATAAAAAGCCAAGTATTTAAAACAGTAAAATAATCTAACACTGCAAAATTAACAAGAACAGAAGTTAGTATCTATTAATTTTTTTTTCTAAAAAAGTATATGTGTAGTGATAAAACATTTATGCACATTTTGTTTAATTCATGTACATACAGTGTATATGTTAAATATGATTTCTTTACATTTCAATAGATAAACAAACAAAAGCATACCAGAAGAAGCAGGACTTGGGTTACTGCCACCATTAGTAAATCTTGCTGAGCTGGACGGACTTACTGGACTAGAACTCAGATTACTGGTGGATTTATTGCTGGGTAAAAACATCACTGGTTTCTTTATCTGTCTTACAGGTGAAGGCTAATTGTGTGAAATATAAAAAAAAAAAAGCTTTAAACAAATTATGGAAAGATTGTGTATTGTTTTTTTTTTTTTTAAAAAAAAACATTTAGAGAAGAAGCATAGCTATACTGTATATACATGTAATCAAAACTTTGAATTTGGATGCCTTGTGAATCTTGTCAAGGCTTTCCCTGTATTTCTTCCTATAAAATTATAAAAGCAGACATGGATGGCTTTGAATCTTGATTCAATCACTGTTACTTCATTTATTTCATTCACAAGTTTACTTAAAGACCTACAAAAAGCCAAATGTTTTGAAGATGAAATAAATTAAATAACTTATAAGTGTTTTAAAATCAAATGAGTTAAAGTTATTGTAAACAGGTGAAGTAAACCCAAATGGCTTATAGGTGAAGTAAACCCAAATGGTTTATAGGTGAAGTAAACCCAAATGGTTTATAGGTGAAGTAAACCCAAATGACTTATAGGTGAAGTAAACCCAAATGGCTTATAGTTATAGGTGAAGTAAACCCAAATGGTTTATAAGTGAAGTAAACCCAAATGGCTTATAGGTGAAGTAAACCCAAATGGTTTATAGGTGAAGTAAACCCAAATGGCTTATAGGTGAGGTAAACCCAAATGGCTTATAGTTATAGGTGAGGTAAACCCAAATGGCTTATAGTTATAGGTGAAGTAAGCCCAAATGGCTTATAGGTGAAATAAACCCAAATGGCTAATAGGTGAAGTAAACCCAAATGGCTTATAGGTAAAGTAAACCCAAATGGCTTATATGTGAAGTAAACCCAAATGGCTTATAGTTATAGATGAAGTAAACCCAAATGGTTTATAGGTGAAGTAAACCCAAATGGCTTATAGGTGAAGTAAACCCAAATGGCTTATAGGTAAAGTAAACCCAAATGGCTTATATGGCTTATAGGTGAAGTAAACCCAAATGGCTTATAGGTGAAGTAAACCCAAATGGCTTATAGGTGAAGTAAACCCAAATGGCTAATAGGTGAAGTAAACCCAAATGGCTTATTGTTATAGGTGAAGTAAACCCAAATGGTTTATAGGTGAAGTAAACCCAAATGGCTTATAGGTGAGGTAAACCCAAATGGCTTATAGGTAAAGTAAACCCAAATGGCTTATAGGTGAAGTAAACCCAAATGGCTAATAGGTGAAGTAAACCCAAATGGCTTATTGTTATAGGTGAAGTAAACCCAAATGGCTTATAGTTATAGGTGAAGTAAACCCAAATGGCTTATAGTTATAGGTGAAGTAAACCCAAATGGCTTATAGGTGAAGTAAACCCAAATGGTTTATAGGTGAAGTAAACCCAAATGGTTTCATTTTTACTCCAGCGGGCTACAAAACTTATTGTTTTGGAGCATTATATTTATATAAACACGTTATTACCATGGAATTATCTAAGGATGGATTCCTTGCACTGACTGGTTTGCGTGGATGATTTGGCCCATCAAGGGCAAAACTTGGCTGAGGTAGAAATGGTGGAATGACTGGTTTTAATGTCTCACTCTTCAAGGTTGAAGATACTGGATTGAGATCCTGAAAGTAAGAAAATGAAAAAATAAAGTATGAAACTCATAATCACCTTGTCAATTAATCAATTTAAATAATCAAGTCTTAAGATAAGACCAGTCACCACAAATCAACTTGTTGATCCCTCCCTATAAACTAAGAAGTTTTCAGGCATAACTAGTCACAATAAACCAACATGCCCAGCCCTCCCTATAGTCATCAAACATTAACCTGTACATCCTTCTTATAAATGATTTAAGCTTTAAGGCACAAACAGTAACAACAAACCAACAGATAAATTATCAGGTATTCAGGCATGAACCACAAAACTTATCACTGTCCATATAAATTATAATTCTATAAAGTTTCAGGCATTAAAAACTACCACAAAAACTTAACCATCCCTCTTATAAATTCTAATTTTCTTTAGACAAGACCAATCACAAGAAATAAATTTGTCCACCACTTCTTATAATTTAAAAGTAAATTATGAACACTCACATAAAAAGGCATGACCAGTCCTTTAAAACATGTTTAATCAACATGTCCACCATTTTCTTTCAATAACAGTCTTAAGACATGACCAGTCACAAGAAACTTGTAGATCCCTCCACATTAATTATTATTATTATTACCATTATTATTATTTTTTTTGTATGAACCAAAACCATTTAGTTGTAAACTGATGTTTAGAAACTGGATGTACACTGATTCAGTACTATTTTGCATGACTGAAGTTTCCACATGCATATTTGGGTAAAAAAAAAAATGATGATTTGTAAGTAAAGTCAACTACAGTATGTAAAACAAATTAAAATCAAGCCATTTCACCTAGATCATGTAGGAAATCCACAATACTGGAAATTTTTAGGTGAATCTTACATGAACTGAAACTTATTAACCAAATATGAGCTTGAAAATCACCTGTATAAATTAAACGAATGCATAAATTACATGGATTTTTTGGACGTAAAACCCCAATAAATAAATCAATCGATCTTATTCCATATAAAATAATTCTAATCTTACCAGTGTATACATAGAAGCACTTTTTTGTGTTTCTAACCACATTGTTTCATAACTGGTTATAGATGAGGTTGTCTGTACTGGATCAACATAGTTATTCATTCTTTTATTTGGCTACAAAAATAAATCAAGTTTTACTTTTACAGAAACTTTCAATTATTGCTACAGACAGGTTTAATATACCAGCTTTCTATTATATAATTAATCAACAAACTATAAGCATGTGATTGTTTTACTTATTACCTATGATAATTCATATCACATAAAAAAATTCAAACCCATTTACAAAAATATATTTTGTCATAAAATGAACTTAAAAAATATCAAGTTAAAAATTAATCTCAATGCGACTAACAAAGACCCATTGATCAAGTTGACTTCAAGTTCTGGATCATAATGCCTCTTTCTGTCTAGGTTCCATTCCTTATTGGGTAGACCCTTATCATGCTTATATGAGCAAGTCTGACAGATCACCTTCAGAAGATTGTGATTTTGTTAGGCAGTGCTCCAAGTCGGTACTGAAAAATAGTAGCCACATGGCTACAAATTCAAAAGTGAAACTAGCCATTTCAAGATATTTGTTGCAAGGTAAAATTCTTGGTGGCAGAAGCATACATTTTTCTTCTAATTTGCAAGAAGATAAAAATAAACTTAAAAAAATAAGTTGTTTATTGTCAAAATAAAACCCCAAATTGTCCTTTGTTTGCAGTACAATTAAATCACAGTCAATTATGTTCTATAAGATATCCCCTTTGTTTTAAGCACTTTCCTGATTTATTGAGAATGAGACTGTCAGAATAAGTCACAGACTAAATTTCTAAAATTTCAATTTTTTACAGTGACCAAACTCAAATTTTTTATCTGCCATGATGGTCTTACAATTTGTTGTCACAAAATGCAATTTTTGCTTGTAAATTTTGAGTATTTACTAAGCCACTTGGAACGCTACTAGAAATTTCAGACCTCTATGATCCAAAAACTGACAATTTTACTGAGGCATAAAATAAAACTACACCTCTCCACTCTATTTATACTTACCACTTCTGGACTTGAAGGAGAACTCAAAGTTAGATCTTGTGTAGAATGAGCAGTTTCCATATCCATAGGTGTGAGACGATTTGTTACTGTTAAAGATGTACGGCCAAGTTTTAGTTTACGAAACCTGTTAGACAAACGACTCCACCAAGCCTAGAAAACAGATATCAATCAGTGACAAAGCACATAAAACATATAAAATCAACAGCCATGTCAATATGAAGAATTATATGAAATACAAGATTGACCGAATTTATGAATGTACAACAAACTTTATTACTTAAAAGTTTGTTCTTTAGTATCTAAATTTACTAATGTTATCAACACCTGTTACTACTGTATGTACATGTATACCCTTCCAGAAAGTAATGGCTTCAAGGTAGTTTATTTCTTAAATGAATAAATCTGTATTTAAAGTATTTGAAATACTCTGTTAAATTAGACAAGAGGCCAATGGGCCTTAACACTCACCTGAAGGTATGTCCAATATTGTTTGCAAAGTGTAATAGACAATATATAAAGTACAGAAACTTTAAAAGTTTTCTCAAATTAAGAACTCCCACAAAACTTAATCAGAAATATATCCATTCACATTTCATTTATAAGTAGCTTATATAATATGCATAAAGTAACTGTAGTGCAATGAATAATTTCCAAATCATTAATCAATTTCAGTATACTTATGCTGCTATGTCCTTGACCTTTAAATATATATGACCTCGAACCATATATGATTGTCATGTCAATACCTACAATATTCTAATATACATGCCTATGCATGAAATTAATAGCTTTCAAGATAATTAATAATTTTAGTATTCCTATGTTGATATGACCTTGACTTTTGAACATATAACCTTGAACCATATATCAAAATGATTGCTGTGTCAATACCTACTATATTCTAATATACATGCCTATACAAAAAGTTAATAGTTTTCAAGATATAGTAACAAATATATAATTTTTAGCAATTTCCCCACTCAGTGCCTTACAATTTCCCCATTTTGAGCCCCATGGCTACCATTTGCGTAAATCTGATAATAAATGACCTAAGGATGTTATAAATGAAATAACTAAGGTATTATCTCTTGTACATTCAGAGGAGAAGATTTTTAAAGTTTTTCACTCTTTCCCCCCCTTATGGAGCCCCAAGGGGATATAACTCCTTCATTTGAGCAAATCTGAAAGGGCTTAACCCAGGCATGATGGTAACCAAGTTTCATTAAATTTGGCCCAGTGGTTTTTGAGGAGAAGTTTCCGCACGATGCACGACGGACGACGAACAACAGATGAAGATGGATAGCAATAGCTCATCTGAGCTTTCAGATTAGGTGAGCTAACAAGATTCCAAACAAAAAAACAATATGAATAAAGAATTTCTTTTGATGACATTATCATACTTTGGTTTTTAATCATTCCAAATTATTTCTTTCCAAATTTATAAACAATTTTGCTAACACAAATGAAACATTTATAATACACCCACATACCTTCAAACCACTTTTTGGTTGATCGTCCAACCTGAAATATAGTTAGTTACTGAAATATTATCTACATTTATTTTAATTTGAATATTCTTACTTTATTATATGAATAATATAAAAAAATCAAATGAACTGACTTTTTAATGTGATTTACCCAAGGAAACAAAAGTCAAAATTTGGAAATGTCATTTCTATACCATCTATATTTTATCTACAAGTATGTTATCTTATAAACTTTCTTTTTACTTCTGAATACAGTATTCCAAATACTCTAAAAAATAAAATTTAAAAGGAAAATTTCAAATGGAATTTTTTTCTTTTTGTATGAAATCTCTTGCATAAATTGCTATTTTTAATGTTGTAAATCTTATCTTGAATTAAAAACAAACATAAAACGGTTTATAATGTATTCACTTAAAGTTTCTATGATTTAAACAGCAAAGACAACTTTTTAATGATGACAAGAAATTAAACATCAAACTTATCAAGCAATTAAATTCTACCCTTTAAATTCAATTTCTTTTACCAAATAAAATATTTAAATTATCATTACCCTGGGTCTGCCTGTATGGGAGGTGTCATTCCATTTTGTTTTGGCCAATGTTTTTTACTTTTATCAACCTTATTAACAGCCATAGCTTTGGCTGCCAGTAGACGAAGTAAATCTGTATCAACATCATCTAAAATATTAAATAAAAATACATTTACTTCATACTAATGTACATAATTAAAAATACCTTGATTTTATTTTAAGATAAATACATTTAACTGAACAAACCAACAAAATTTTATTTTTCAACAACTTTTGTTAGAAATCAACAAATCATGTATATAGAAATATAAATGTTTTGGGGTCTTTCATGCTAACATGTAATTAAGAGCTTTTTGCTTATGGAAAAAATAATACAGAGGTCCTGAACAATTTATATGTTTGAAACAAAACAGAAATAAATTATAAACTAATACAGTTAATGTGATCTATCACACTGTCTGATCTACCACACTTTCTGATCTATCACACTGTCTGATCTATCACACTCTGATCTATCACACTTTCTGATCTATCACACTGTCTGATTTTTCACATAGTCTGATCTATCACAATGTCTTTTCTATCACATTGTCTGATCTATCACACTGATCTATCACACTTTCTGATCTACCACACTGTCTGATCTATCACACTGTCTGATCCAACACTCTGTCTGATCTATCACACTGTCTTATCTATCAGTCTGATCTATCACACTGTCTGATCTATCACATAGTCTGATCTATCACATAGTCTGATCTATCACAATGTCTTTTCTATTACATTGTCTGATCTATCACATTGTCTGATCTATCACACTGTCTGATCTATCACTGTCTGATCTATCACACGGTCTGATCTATCACACTGTCTGATCTATCACATTGTCTGATCTATCACACTGTCTGATCTATCACTGTCTGATCTATCACACTGTCTGATCTATCACATTGTCTGATCTATCACAATGTCTGATCTATTTGATTGTCTGATCTATCAGATTATCTGAATCTTGTTAATGACATAATACAAAATACTCATTATCATAATTAAAAGGAAAAAAAAATTCATAAGAAAGATTAGATTAAAGCTTTTTGTGTAAAAAGTACTATATTTTATATATTCCAAAAAACATATACATGTACCACAAAGAGTTACTTTGTTGGTTACTTAAGGTTCATATACATGTATTTCTTTCACAATCAATAAATTTATTTACACTAACAACCGTGAAAACCAGATTTGATCAAAAACTAATTCCTGTGCAAACTGGACAATTTTTAAAGTTCAAATAATAACCTTTTCTTTATTTCCTATAAGTAAGCCCTCTGTAAACCAGATACCAGGAAATTCTAAAAACTGGATAAATTTTGCTGTCTCGATTGCATAAAATCTATTTTATTTTACCTATAAAGTGGACACTGTAACATTGCATTTCAAATGAGTAAAAAAAAAATTTACAAAAATAGCTTTATGTAAGAAAGATTTTCACACTTGTTTAAGCCCTAGAAATTTTTTTTTTCTTTATTTGAAATCTCAACAAAATTAGTAATAAATTGAACCTGTAATTGCTATTCATTTGTTTCTTCTACTTTTAGTAATGTTGTCATTTAGTATTTTGAACTGCCATGTCAGATATAATTTGAAATCTATCAACACACACACACACACACACACACACACACACACACACACACACACACACACACACAACCTTTACCATGCCATCATGGACCATATTTTCTCAGGATGTATGTTTCAGTTGTCATTGTATTTTTTTCAGAACTTATCATTTCAACAGAGAGTTTGATGTACTTTTGTAAACCATATATATTTCTGATCAAGATAAAAATTTCAATTAAGACAACATTCAGCTTACACAGGATCCATATATATATATATATATATAATACTGACCAATTAATGAAGCCATATCAAATGCTGTACATCCATTTTTTGCTTGTATATTTACATCAGCATCACATTTTAACAGATATAAGGCAACATCTTTCTTCCTATTTACATAAAATAAAAAAAGAGAAATTGTTATAACATAAAGCCTAAAATGAAAAAGATGTGTGACCTTGGAAATAGTACAAGTGTAATGAACTATTACCATTAACACAATGTGTGACCTTGAAAATATAACAAGTGTCATGAACTATTACCATTAACACAATGTGTGACCTTGAAAATAGTGCAGGTGTTATTAACTATTACCATTTACACAATGTGTGACCTTAAAAATAGCACAAATGTAATGAACTATTACCATTAACACAATGTGTGACCTTGAAAACAGTACAAGTGTAAAAAACTATTACCATTAACACAATGTGTGACCTTGAAAATAGTACAAATGTTATTAACTATTACCATTAACACAATGTGTGACCTTGAAAATAGTACAAGTGTAATGAACTATTACCATTAACACAATGTGTGACCTTGAAAACAGTACAAGTGTAATAAACTATTACCATTAACACAATGTGTGACCTTGAAAATATTACAGGTGTTATTAACTATTACCATTAACACAATGTGTGACCTTGAAAATAGTACAAGTGTTATGAACTATTACCATAAACACAATGTGTGACCTTGAAAATAGTACAGGTGTTATTAACTATTACCATTAACACAATGTGTGACCTTGAAAATAGTACAAGTGTTATAAACTATTACCATTAACACAATGTGTGACCTTGAAAACAGTACAAGTGTAATAAACTATTACCATTAACACAATGTGTGACCTTGAAAATAGTACAAGTGTAATGAACTATTACCATTAACACAATGTGTGACCTTGAAAATAGTTCAAGTGTTATTAACTATTACCATTAACACAATGTGTGACCTTGAAAATAGTACAAGTGTTATAAACTATTACCATTAACAAAATGTGTGACCTTGAAAACAGTACAAGTGTAATAAACTATTACCATTAACACAATGTGTGACCTTGAAAATAGTACAAGTGTAATGAACTATTACCATTAACACAATGTGTGACCTTGAAAATAGTTCAAGTGTTATTAACTATTACCATTAACACAATGTGTGACCTTGAAAATAGTACAAGTGTTATTAACTTTTACCATTAACACAATGTGTGACCTTGAAAATAGTACAAGTGTCATGTACTATTACCATTAACACAATGTGTAACCTTATACACATTTATATAATTTTATCAAGATAAAAGATTTTGGCCTTGTTAACGAAAATTTTCTTCTGTATTTGTTAACACAATCAAAAGACAAACCAGAAGTACATACATGTAAACAGTATAAATTATATACATGTAAACAGAATAAATTAATTACATGTAAACAGTATAAATTATATACATGTAAACAGTATAAGTTATTTACATGTAAACAGTATAAATTATATACTTGTAAATACAGTTGACTCTCATTAATTCGAAATTGAAGGGGTCGGATGAAAAATTTTGATTTATCCGAATTTCGAATCAACCATTTTGATCACTGATGGGCACTTTAATAGAATGATGAGAAACGGGAAATAACTCCTCATAGTAAAGCGGTCCTCATTAATGTTGTGTGTATGCTGTTATGTATCATATTGTATCGCTTACCATTATAATTGAAAATTTAAATTTAAGTTTAAATTAAACATTAAAAATTTAAAATAATTTTAAATTTTCTATGTTAATATAAAACTCAACAAATTAAAGTTTTTTGAACAATAAAATAAGTAAATCGGAAACATTCATAATCATAACTGCTTCATCTGTAATTCTTAGCGTGCGACTTGTGTGATTATTAAAATCACGGCTTTTTCATGTGTATTTTAAGTCAGAAATTAATCTTCCAAGTAAACCGTTACTCTGTTACTTTAAACACTTCTTAAACAAGAGACCGATTAATTGAGATACTTCAGTGGCCACATTGGCCCGCGAAGATTCACCATAATGGAGGATTTAGCGATGGATGCAGCTTCCATTATAAAGGAATAAATAGTTACGTTTTTGACATATTAATGACCACAACTTTTTGAATTATGTCATTTGTATTTCTGTATAAAATATTTTATTAAAATTCCATAGATATATTAAGTACGTTACCCAGAATCCGGTCCTTTTCTCCTCTCTCGTTACCAATGTAGATATTACCTGTCGTATATAAAGTTCCGGTGGTTTATGTACATGTATTTTTTCTGGACTGAACAGTTTAAAGGTAATTAAAGTATATATTTTTAGCTGTAAAACCTAAGATCACGTGTATTTACATGTATTTTAAACCACAATGTAAGACAGATATAGCTGGAGTAAAGGATTTATTATTGTGTATGATATTTGAAATGTGATAAGAACGTGCACAAGTGCGTGATATGTCCAGTGTACTTCATTAAGTCTACTTTGTTGGGGAACACTATCTAACCGTGCATGCCCCAGTTACTGCAGACTGCGTGTATATAGGCGTGTAAATACTCAATTTTTTATGATACCATTGACTAATTTCATTGATACTGATAAGCATACATGCAAAAATCATGTTATAGATACTGTCAGTTTACATTTTGTGTAAATACTCACTTTGGTCAATGTGTACTGTCATACACTCACTTTGTCATGTTACATTTTGTGTATACACTCACTTTTGTCAGTATATATTGTGTATGTATATACACTCACTTTGTCAGTTTACATTTTGTGTATACAAATGTACACTCACTTTTTCAGTATATATTGTTTACATTTTGTGTATACAAATGTACACTCACTTCTGTCAGTATATATTGTTTATGTATATACACTCACTTTGTCAGTTTACATTTTGTGTATACAAATGTACACTCACTTTTTCAGTATATATTGTTTACATTTTGTGTATACAAATGTACACTCACTTCTGTCAGTATATATTGTTTATGTATATACACTCACTTTGTCAGTTTACATTTTGTGTATACAAATGTACACTCACTTTGTCAGTATATATTGTTTACATTTTGTGTATACAAATGTACACTCACTTCTGTCAGTATATATTATGTGTGTATATACCCTCACTTTGTCAGTTTTCATTTTGTGTATAGTATACTCTCACTTTTGTATATATTGTTTATGTATAAACACTCACTTTATCAGTTTACATTTTGTGTATACAAATGTACACTCACTTTGTCAGGATCAATATGCTCATGTTCTTTTTTCAGTTTAGTGAGTTAAATGAGATCACTATTTATCCACTTTTTTGTCACTTTACAATGGAATCAATACATTGTGTGTATATATTTTATACTGATTTTCTTTATGGTAAATCGCTATATCTGGTTTTTGAGCACAAACATTCTTATCATCCTAACCTCAACTGTCAACATATCACAAATATTATTTTTTGTTGTTTTTAACTCCATAGTATTGGCTCTGTTACCTAGGCATTTCTCAAACATATTTAAATTTTTATTAGATATTTGTTGCGCAATATATAAATTGTTTATAGTTAAATGAGTTACAACTTTTCAATTATATCTTTTAATTGTAATGGCTTAGGTGAGGATAAAAAAAGGACATGTATTTTTAACTGGTTTAGAAAATATTTTGAAAACCACATTATTTTTCTTCAAGAAACACATTCCACCACACTTTGCGAAACAAAATGGATCAGAGAATGGGGTTCAAAAATTTATTTTTCTCATGGCTGTTCCAATGCAAGAGGCACTGCTATTTTATTTCCACAAAAGTTAGATTACACTATAGACAAATTTGATTCAGATGACCATGGTAGATTCCTCCAAGTCCATGTTTTCATTAATAACACTAAATTTATTCTTACCAATATATATGCACCAACCAAAAACCATCCAAATGATCAATGTAGATTTCTGGACTCTGTTCTTAACATGTGTATACCTCTTAGTGGTGAAAATCTAATAATTGGTGGGGACTTCAATATTATTTTGGATACAACAGTTGATAAAAAGGGGGGAAGAGACCCATTTCTCTCTTAAACCTTGATTATAGAATAGCTACTAAAGTAATGGCAAAGCGTCTAAAAAATATTCTACCAAAAATTATAGATCCGGATCAGACAGGTTATATTAAGAACAGATATATTGGTGAAAATATTAGAACAATTTCTGATCTCATATACTTAACAAATTTAAAAAATATTCCAGGTATCATACTTCTAGTGGATTTTGAAAAAGCATTTGATACTATTGAATGGAAATATATTAATGACGTTTTAAACAAATTTGGATTTGGACAATCATTCAAAAATTGGATTCAAATATTTTACAAGAATATCAGAAGTTGCATAATGAACAATGGCTATGCATCAGAACCATTTGAAATAACTAGAGGAGTGAGACAGGGTTGCCCACTATCGCCATATCTGTTCATTCTGGCAATAGAGACTCTTGCAATTTCTATCCGTAATAATAAACGTATCAATGGCATAAAACTTAGAGATGTTGAACTTAAAATTAGTCTTCTAGCAGATGACACAACATGCTTTCTTAATAATGAAGCTTCAGGTTTTGAAGTATTAAAGACATTTGAAAATTTTAAGGTTTGTTCTGGTCTAAAAATTAATTTGGATAAAACTGAAGCAATTTGGATTGGGTCACACAGGAATTTTAAAGCAGGGACCCTACCTGTAAAATGGAATTCTGATTCATTTTTCACCCTGGGAATTTGGTTTAGTACATCAAATGAAGTAGATATGGTACCAAAAAATCTAAATTCAAAATTAGAAGATTTAAAATCAACTCTTAATCTTTGGAAAATGCGAAACTTGACCCTTATAGGTAAAATTCTTGTTTTAAAATCATTAGCATTATCAAAACTTGTTTATCCATGCTCAGTAATTTCAGTACCTTATGAATTTGTTAAAAAAGTACAAAAAGAAATAAACAATTTTGTCTGGAATGGTAAAACCACAAAAGTTAAATATAATGTAGCCATACAAAGTATTAAGAATGGTGGCCTAAAAATCCCAGACTTTGAAACTCAAATAAACTCCCTAAAGCTAGGTTGGATAAAGCGATTCTTAAATGCTAGTAAGTCAAAATATAAAACAATTCTTCAACAATTTATTGGTGAAATATCATTACAAGATATTTTACATACAAACTGTTCATATCTATGTGAGACACTGAAAATGCCAGATTTCTATAGAGAGATCCTGTCTTCATGGAATAAACTGACTTCTTTTGAAAATATTACAAGAGAACCAAAAATTTATAAGGAAAGTCTTTGGTACAACCATAATATTTGTATAGATCAACATCCCATATTTTATAAAAAATGGTATGATAAAGGAATCTTATTCTTAAATGATATATTAAATAATGATGGAGAACTTTTATCTTGTGAGGATTTATCCTTGAAATACAATTTAAATATACCATTTCTACAATACTATAGTTTAAGATCAGCTATCCCATATTCTTGGAAATTGTTTTGTAGAAATCAAAGAAACAGCAAACCAAACTGTAATCGAGACAGTATTACTTTCCATTACAAATTAAAAAATATTTCAATCAACAAACTTTTTTGTAAAGATTATTATTGGATTTTTATTGAACAAAGAATTGATACCCCATCTTGTATTCAAAAATGGTCAAATATTTTTAATAATGTCTTTGATAGGGCTGATTTTGAAAATGTCTTTCAGCTAGCATTTCGCTGCTCTTTGGAAACCAAATTGCAGTCATTTCAATTCAAACTGATCCACAGAATTTTGGCAAACAATAGCTTATTGTTTAAAATGAAGATCAAAACCTCACCCATGTGTATTGTATGTTCACTAGAAGAAACATTACAACATAAATTCTTTTATTGCGAGAAAGTGTTTTCCTTTTGGCATAAGTTTAAAGAATGGTGGAATGCATTGCATATACAGTATATTAATGAAATCAGGTGCCAAGATATTATCTTAGGATTTTATTCAATTGAATGTTACCCTCTTAATTTTTGTATACTTCTTGGTAAATATTATATCTATTGTACACAATTGAATACAACCAATCAGCAGGTCAATTTTGTCTCATTTAAAAAGATTCTTCAAAGAAAATTGGAAATAATGCAGCAAATATTCTATTCAAAACAGAAATTAGTGTTATTTGATGAATATTTTTCAGTCATATTACAAAACATTAATTCTAATGCATTCAATTAATGAAACATAGTATCAATACATTATCTTTCTAACTAAAAGAATTTATATTAGGAATGAACATTAGATAGTAATATAGACATATATATGTATAATACCTAGGTAATTTAATTGAACTTTTTAGTTATTTACAGTGAAACCTGCATATAAGGGACTCTAAAGGGAAAATAACTTCCTGCACTTCAATTTGGATTTATGCTTCTTGTTTATGTAGAGGTTAGTATATACAACCCAGTTTAATTGGCTTTTATCCTATACATAGTGATCTTCCTTATGACAGGTTTTACTGTACATAGCTATATATTGATGATGTTGATTATGTTTCTCACATGTCACCTTATATGATAATATATTGCCATTATATGTTACAAATGTATGAAATGAGCCAATAAAAAAAAAAAAAAAAAAAAAAGAGAAATTGTTATAACATAAAGCCTAAAATGAAAAAGATGTGTGACCTTGGAAATAGTACAAGTGTAATGAACTATTACCATTAACACAATGTGTGACCTTGAAAATATAACAAGTGTCATGAACTATTACCATTAACACAATGTGTGACCTTGAAAATAGTGCAGGTGTTATTAACTATTACCATTTACACAATGTGTGACCTTAAAAATAGTACAAATGTAATGAACTATTACCATTAACACAATGTGTGACCTTGAAAACAGTACAAGTGTAAAAAACTATTACCATTAACACAATGTGTGACCTTGAAAATAGTACAAATGTTATTAACTATTACCATTAACACAATGTGTGACCTTGAAAATAGTACAAGTGTAATGAACTATTACCATTAACACAATGTGTGACCTTGAAAACAGTACAAGTGTAATAAACTATTACCATTAACACAATGTGTGACCTTGAAAATAGTACAGGTGTTATTAACTATTACCATAAACACAATGTGTGACCTTGAAAATAGTACAAGTGTTATTAACTATTACCATTAACACAATGTGTGACCTTGAAAACAGTACAAGTGTAATAAACTATTACCATTAACACAATGTGTGACCTTGAAAATATTACAGGTGTTATTAACTATTACCATTAACACAATGTGTGACCTTGAAAATAGTACAAGTGTTATTAACTATTACCATTAACACAATGTGTGACCTTGAAAATAGTTCAAGTGTTATTAACTATTACCATTAACACAATGTGTGACCTTGAAAATAGTACAAGTGTTATAAACTATTACCATTAACAAAATGTGTGACCTTGAAAACAGTACAAGTGTAATAAACTATTACCATTAACACAATGTGTGACCTTGAAAATAGTACAAGTGTAATGAACTATTACCATTAACACAATGTGTGACCTTGAAAATAGTTCAAGTGTTATTAACTATTACCATTAACACAATGTGTGACCTTGAAAATAGTACAAGTGTTATAAACTATTACCATTAACAAAATGTGTGACCTTGAAAACAGTACAAGTGTAATAAACTATTACCATTAACACAATGTGTGACCTTGAAAATAGTACAAGTGTAATGAACTATTACCATTAACACAATGTGTGACCTTGAAAATAGTTCAAGTGTTATTAACTATTACCATTAACACAATGTGTGACCTTGAAAATAGTACAAGTGTTATTAACTTTTACCATTAACACAATGTGTGACCTTGAAAATAGTACAAGTGTCATGTACTATTACCATTAACACAATGTGTAACCTTATACACATTTATATAATTTTATCAAGATAAAAGATTTTGGCCTTGTTAACGAAAATTTTCTTCTGTATTTGTTAACACAATCAAAAGACAAACCAGAAGTACATACATGTAAACAGTATAAATTATATACATGTAAACAGAATAAATTAATTACATGTAAACAGTATAAATTATATACATGTAAACAGTATAAATTATTTACATGTAAACAGTATAAATTATATACTTGTAAATACAGTTGACTCTCATTAATTCGAAATTGAAGGGGTCGGATGAAAAATTTTGATTTATCCGAATTTCGAATCAACCATTTTGATCACTGATGGGCACTTTAATAGAATGATGAGAAACGGGAAATAACTCCTCATAGTAAAGCGGTCCTCATTAATGTTGTGTGTATGCTGTTATGTATCATATTGTATCGCTTACCATTATAATTGAAAATTTAAATTTAAGTTTAAATTAAACATTAAAAATTTAAAATAATTTTAAATTTTCTATGTTAATATAAAACTCAACAAATTAAAGTTTTTTGAACAATAAAATAAGTAAATCGGAAACATTCATAATCATAACTGCTTCATCTGTAATTCTTAGCGTGCGACTTGTGTGATTATTAAAATCACGGCTTTTTCATGTGTATTTTAAGTCAGAAATTAATCTTCCAAGTAAACCGTTACTCTGTTACTTTAAACACTTCTTAAACAAGAGACCGATTAATTATTTTAGGTATTATTCAATATTTTTAGGATAAAATATTTTTTGTGTACATGTATTTTTTTTATTTGCCACTTGCTTTCAACTTGATGTATAAACAAATCCAAACTATGATGAACAAAGAAAGTACATTTCGATTTAAGCGTTGGAATTTTCATTATATTTTGTAATCTGGATTGAAAATTCACCTTGATTTAAACAAAATTTCGAATTTCGGTATTTCAATTTAAACAAAATTGCATAAAATTATATAGAGATCTGACAGAACGTTTGTATCATTTCGATTTAAGCGAAATTTCGATTAAACAGATTTCAAATTAACAAGAGTCGACTGTAGTAAATTTCAAAGGTTTTTTAACTTCATGTTTATGGGTATAATTAGTATATGAAAGTTAAATTGTAAATACTGTAAATCAGGAAATTAATGCGAGCAAGAAATTAAATTAATGCGAAAAATGCAAGGCCCGTTTAATCGCATTAATTTCTTGTCGCATTTATTTTCAGATATTCATTTTCGATTTCTGTATAGTAAATTGAGTTACCTCCCTTAACCGGAAGTTGTTATCGTAATTGATTAATTAGAGCACATTCTCATTTAGCGGTAATTTTTTGCTGTTTCTTTCCTACTTGGAATTTTGCTACGAGTGGAATCGTGACTGATACATCATTTTGAACCTTGACTTGGACCTCAAATTGAAAGTACTGTGATTATAAGTAATCTTTTATTCTAAACTCGTAAGTTGAAGACGAAGATCAGTTGTACATATGCCGACATGGACGTCCTAATATTTTTAAAAAACTCCAAGCGTTATATTTGAGTATGTTTGTTTGTTTTTTTAAACCATGCGTTTCTTTGTTCTGATAATCCTTTACCACCCTGGTTAATTTAAAAAATTTAAAACAATGGGTCATCGGCGCATAAAAATTTACCCTCGGCACACCTCACTGTTTATTTTAATAATGTCTACGGAAAGTTTGTTTATAACGTGTTTATAAATGAAGGAAGACATAATATAATAATTTCTGAGTCCATAATTTAATGTTTATAATTTTAAAATAAAAGAAAAGGCAAAAATTTTAAAAATTGAAATTTAAAAAATCGCATTAATTTCAATACGCATTTTACTTCAAAATCCACAATTCGCATTAATTTCATGACACATTAATTTTCTGATTTACCGTATTGAATTTTTAAAACAAACATCTTTTATATAAAAGACAAAAAACTTTACCATTAAATCTGATCAATGTTCCTACAAAATTATGAGATTTTGATGAGAATCACAGGGTGTGGATTGCTACTGTATAAGGACATTTATTCTTCCATCCACCTGTGCATGATTAATTATTGATGTAATTATATACCATGTAAACATCACTGGTACTGGATTAACAGCTGTACCAATAGTTCATTACACATCATTTTTTGAATAACATTTAAATACTGTAAATGTACTTAATTTCACAGGGTCAAATTTCACGGTTAAAAATTTCTGACCTTTTCATGGGGTGTAATATTTGCAGATTATGAAACTGATTATAAAATCAAAGACCATGAAACCTACTATAACACATCGACAATATACTAGTATACAATAATGAAATAGACTATAGATTCTAGTATATCAGCGATTGTACATAGTGTTTTACTTACTAGTGAACAGTTGATTGAGTTCTATGAATTGATTAAATTGATTAATTAACAGGTAAGTACCACTCAGAAATATTTTTAAAAAGCTCATACCAGGCTTATTCAGTAAATGGTCAGGTATCCAGTTATGAAAATGTTGAAAAAATGGCTTCATCCTAAAATTTCCACAACCCCAGAAATGCTAATCAAAATCTTCTTGAATTGGAATAATTCTGAATTCAAGTTTGTTAACAGTGTACCAGTGAAGGATTTATTGTAAACAATTAAATTAAATATGAATATTTTATGTACATGGTCTATATTAATAGAACCAATATTGATGTTGACTATGTACTTTAATGTATTATTGTTCGTGTGGTACAAATTTTCGAGAAAATTCTTCAACCGCCAAAAGCAAAAATAAGTACACCGCCAAAAAATCTACACTTACAGTAAGTTAAAAGATCTATTTGAAATGCTCCTTTTTCATGAAACAATCTTAATAAATGTGTTACCAAACTGAATATTGTGAAAAAATAAAAATCATAGCTGGAAATTTTATGGTCAAAAAAAAAAAAAAAAAAAAAAAAAATCACATATACATAAGAGGGATAACTCAAATACAAAAAACTAGCTTTAGTTCATTGTAAAAGATTCATAAATTTAAACAGATAAACTCCTAAATCTTTCAACCAAGAACCTTGAAATGTGACAAAATGTGACAGCTAATTATGCTGTGGAGAGTCCATCTAATGGGATATTAAACGATATGGAGAAGGAAGCTAATAGGAGGTGACTTGGTGTCATGTTTTAAAACTCAAACTTGACTTGTAGAGTCAAACTTCGATTATTCGAAGTTGAATGGTCTTCATTTCAGGTTCTAATAATCAGGGAATCTGAATAATCGAATAAGTTAATTTGAAACTTCAAACCTCTATCCACCGTACGTTATCTTAAGACACAACAGTATTCTTTTGCACATTGAAAGTGTTTTATTGGTGTCAGTTTATAATGAATAATGTCATGGCCTATCATGATCAATTCCATAAAAACAGAAATATTAATTTTATTTCAACAAAAATAAAAATTTAATACCATCTGGTACAAAATAAAACATGCATTGGTAATACATACGACACAGTTAGTACAGCCATCCACAGAAAGTACACCATGCTTTTTATGCACGCCATACACGTTTTTATGATTTTACAGAATTTTAAAAGAAACGAAACAGAACAGGTCTATAAAATTTCTAGAATTGAAATGTGAATAAGGCGGAAAACTGTCTGTAAACTTTATTAGTCTAAAAAATAATGATTTTTTTAAAATTCCTCGACTTGGCTATATAAAATATCAAATTAATATTCAGCTGCTGTTCTTTGGTTTTTTTTAATTTTTTATGATGGTAACCGTGGTCAACAGAATTCAGCTTATTTTCTATTACCTTGGATTATAATTACTGTTTGATTGAACAATAACGATTTTTTTCTGCGATTGAAGATCAACATGGCTTACGATGGACAAAACATGGCATATGCATGTCTACAAAATGACCGTCAGTTAAGCTTGAGTAACATATTAAATGGGTAAAGGTGAAACCATACTCATTTCTATTAAAATGTACAGGTGAGAGTTGTTTCATTTTAGAAATAAACAAGCATTCTGAGAGTATTGCAAAACAATACATAGTCCCTACCGGTCGCATATTTCACTAATCCCAAAGTTTTAGGTAAAATTTACCTTATTATGTGGTACAAAGATTTATAGTTATAAATTATACATGTTGTTCAAGATGGCAGATGGAAACAAAATATAAATTTGATCTGTAACTCATCATTGTAGAGTCACATACAAAACATTAGTTCCATTTCTGGAAGCATGTAGAAAAAAGTTCGTAAAACTAAAATTTCTGTGAATTTTCAAAGATCAAAGGGCCACAACTCTGGTAAAATTAGCAGATGGAAACGAAACATAAACTTGATCTGTAACTCATCATGGTAGACTCATATACCAAAAATCAGTTTATTATCTAAAATCAATTAGAAAAAAAGAGCAGAAAACTGAAATTTCAGTGAATTTTCAAAGTTCAAAGGGCCATAACTCCCGTAAAAATTTGCAGACAAGAATGAAACAATAACTTGATCTGCAACTCATCATGGTAGAGTCACATACAAAAGATTAGTTCCAATACTGCAAGCTTGTAGAAAAAAAGTGCGGAAAACTGAAATTTCAGTGAATTTTCAAAGATCAAAGGGCCATAACTCCGGTAAAAAATTAGCAGATGGAAAAGAAACGTAAACTTGATCTGTAACTCATCATGGTAGACTTATATATCAAAAATCAGATCAATATCTAAAAGCATTTAGAAAAAAAGAGCAAAAAACTGAAATTTCAGTGAATTTTCAAAGTTCAAAGAGCCATAACTCCCATAAAAAATAGCAGATGGAAACGAAACATAAACTTGATCTGTAACTCATCATGGTAGAGTCACATACAAAACATTAGTTCCATTTCTGCAAGCGTGTAGAAAAAAGTGCGGAAAACTAAAATTTCTTTGAATTTTCAAAGATCAAAGGGCCATAACTCCAGTAAAAATTAGCAGATGGAAACAAAACGTAAACTTGATCTGTAACTCATCATGGTAGATTCATACACCAAAAATCAGTTCATTATCTAAAAGCAATTAGAAAACTAGATATGTTTCTTTGAAACAGATGTGTCGCCTGACACTGCATAAAAATCAATCAAAGGGGAATAATTCAAAAACGGAACAAGATAGAGTTGTGGTTCTTGTGCATTGCACTTTGAGTCATTGCCAGAAACATGTACACCAAGTTTGGAGTCATTTGAACATACTACACCGAAGTTATGTTCCGTACAAGAAATGCTCTATAAAAATCAATCAAAGGGAAATAATTCAAAAACGGAAAAAGATAGAGTTGTGGTTCTTGTGCACTGCACTTCGAGTCATTGCCAGAAACATGCACACCAAGTTTGGAGTCATTTGAACGTACAACACCAATGTTATGCTCCAACAAGGTAATCCGGACGCCGCCACCGCCGCCACCGCCGCTGCCACCGCCGATGTCGACGAAAGTAATCCCTATATGTCGCCTAGTCAGGCGACACAAAAAGAGCGGAAAACTGAAATTTCTGTGAATTTTCAAAGTTCAAAGGGCCATAACTCATGTAAAAATTTGCGTACCAGAATGAAACGATAACTTGATCTGCAACTCTTCATGGTAGAGTCACATACCAAACAATAGTTCCATTTCTGCAAGAGTGTAGAAAAAAAGTGCGGAAAAAGATCAAAGGGCCATAACTCTGGTAAAAATTAGCAGATGGAAATGAAACAAGAACTTGATCTGTAACTCATCATGGTAGACTCATATACCAAAAATGAGTTCCTTACCTAAAAGCGTGTAGAAAAAAGTGTGGAAAACTAAAATTTCTGTGAATTTTCAAAGTTCAAAGGGCCATAACTTCGGTAAAAATTAGCAGATGGAAACGAAACATTAACTTGATCTGTAACTCATCATGGTAGACTAATATACCAAAAATCAGTTCATTATCTTAAAGCATTTAGAAAAAAGTGTGGAAAACCGAAGTGTGACAGACGGAGGGACGGACGGATGGACGGACAGACAGAGTGCAAACCCAGGGTTCGTACAGATATTTAGACTCCAATTTTAAGGACTTTTTAGGGTTTTTTCAGGGTCTTATTTGCAAATTTAAGGCCTAATCAGAGGGACAATTTTTCCCTAGAGCGTATTGTTTTTAGGGACAAAGGCGTCCATAGAAACAGCACTTGAATTGGAAGTTGAAGTTGTTGGGCATTCGGGAGGGACATTTACCTTTTAAATTGGTCATTTCATTGTCAGTTTTACATGTTTCTGACACTTCTGTCCGTTTAAAATCTTCCATGTTTTAACTGGCACTAACCTATACTTAGCTGTTTAAAAAAGTGTTGCATATCGTAACACTTTGCATTACAGCCATGTTTGTCACTAGAAGCGTGCGAAACTAATTTTCCCAAGTTCTATTATTTTCCGACATCATGTGCAATAAGCTTTGCTTTTGTCAATTTTGACTTCTGACAGCCATTTATATTTTGGTATCCACTGTCTGTTAAACACACATTTCCCCAGCATGCAGACAGTTCAACTAGCCGCCTTTAATATGTCACACCACACTATATGGCCCATAATCATTGAGCCAACAGGTAACCAGACGAAATACTAAAATCTAAATAGGTTACGAGACACATCCAATATCCGTACCTTGTTTTATTATTTAAAATACGATCGCAAAACTTATTAATAAATTGATTTCTTTATTTTTATCAGTCTTTTCACAACCACTTAATATCGAAATACAGACACCCAATTGGCCAAATTCAAGGGTTTTTTAGGGCCTTCAGGATAAATTTAAGGGCTTTTTAGGGTCAGACTTGTTTTTAGGGTCTTTTTAGGGCAAACCTCAAAATTTAAGGACTTTACCAGGCCTGTATGAACCCTGAAACCTATAGTCCCCTTCGGCTTTCGCCGGTAGGGGACTAATAAAAATGTCAACTTTGAATTTTTGGGGGTATACATGTATTTCCACTGAAAAGTCTAACTTAGGACTCAAATTAGGTTCAATAATCGCAGGTATTTGAATAACGAAGTTCGAATAAGAGAAGATTTTTTATAAGAAGTTATAGTTCAGGGCAGTCGGGACCTACGGAGAACTTCAAATAACCTAAGGTATTCGAATAATAGAAGTTCGAATAACCAAAGCTTGACTGTACTTAGTATTATAAAACAATCAAAGTTTAAAAAATAATTTTATGTTTAAAAGCACAAACTGACAAATATATATACATGTATCAGTAAAAAAAGTTATTTTTCTGAAACCTTGACAATGACAGAAAATAAATGACAGTTGTGAAAACATTGACCCCTATCTACCAATCATATATGTACATATGGTGTGGTATAGCAACTAAAAACAAAAATCTTACCATATCATATACCAGTGTGTACAAGTGGTTTGGTGATGCAACTGTAAACAATTAAAATTTAAACAAATAATTACCCATGATATGTAGCCTGCATCAAGGCTGTCCAGCCACTAATTGTATCTTGCTTGTTTATATCACAGCCTCTGTCAACTAATATTTGTGCAATGTCCAGTCTGCCCGTCATAGCTGCAAACATCAGTGGTGTGGCTCCATCCAGTGGTGAACAAGCATCCTTCTGACTAGGATCACGATCTAAAATTTCTCTTAATCTGTGTAGATCACCTGCCAATAAAAAAAGGTTTAAATCATAAGTCATAAATACTGCATAATAAATGTTTTACATGTAAGCATATTATTATTGTAATTGTGTGTTAATTTGCATCTGGCCAATAATTATATCAATGACTACAAACTAACTAAGGTTAATCCTTTCCAAGAGGCCCAAGGGTCTTAAACACTAACATCAGGAGATTTGAGGTTTCAAGCATTTAGCTTTTCTGTTCATGACAAAAAGGATACCTAAAGATTTTACATTTTAGTTTACTGTTACATGTACTTTGAATGAGATAAAATGTTAAATGGTTTCAATTCTTCAGGTCACTGTTGTCCTTTAAATCTGGGATAATGTCAACATTTAATTATCTTTCGAGAGCTTTGATCTGATTTTTTTGTGAAGTTTCTAGCTTCTATGAATTTAAATTAATGACAAAAAGAAATTGTTACTTGCTATGTGATAAGAGAAGAAGTTGTATTAGTGAAAAGTTTACAGACAATGCACAAAGAAAAACAGCTAGAACATATGAATAACCCAACTTGAGCATTCATTCAAGTGAGGTACAAACACATGCAAAAACATGATTTTGTTTTTGAAAAACCTGTAATATATGTTAAATGTCTATACATTTACTTTCTAAATACCAAATGTAAACAAAACCAGTTGATAAAAACATGTTTCTGCCATTTATCACTTTTTGCTATTTACGGTAATGGTGACCACCCTGGATGCCACAGGCAGTTGATTTGTGCAAATTTTGATCAGCTCCACCAAAAGACCTATATTAATTTTTTTGTTTCAAAATAGTCTGGTAGTTTAAGAGAAGATTTTAAAAAAGCCCTATGACAGTGTCCAGTGTTATGTCTATATGCATGTTATTGAACTTTACAGGTAACTGCAAACTGGCTGGTTTGATAACTAGGGATTTATTGGAGATTAATTTGTACATTTTACTAAACTTTTGACAATTGATCTTTAAAATCAAAAGGATTCTTATATACAAAGTAAAACTGTAAAAACTTGCTGATTGATTAATTGGCACTTTGTCATGAAACTTGTCACTTACTCATGTAACTTATCACTTTGTCATGTAACTTGTCACTTTGTCATGAAAAATGTCACTTACTCATGTTACTTATTACTTTGTCATGTATCTTGTCACTTTGTCACGAAACTTGTCACTTTGTCATGTAACTTGTCACTTTGTCATGTAACTTATCACTTTGTCACAAAACTTGTCACTTTGTCATGTAACTTGTCACTTTGTCATGTAACTTATCACTTACCATTTTTTGCAACATCAATGATATCTGGTTTAATATCTTCTGGTGCTGAAAATAATAATAATAAAATTCAGATAATTTTCCCCATTTACAGGTATAAAGAGTTAGGATGTTATATGTCTATAAGATTAGCCCTGTGTCAAATTCAAGTTTAAAATTAGGGCCTAATTTGAAGGCATGATTTAAGGTTTATTTGACTTAGCAACTTAACACATGTATGGAAACAGATAATTTTCTACATGCTCAAGGTGCGTATGTTGGCTGGATGTATATATATATATAAAACAACTTTATAACCTATTAATCATATATAAAATACTGGATATTCATTTATTATCAGAAGCTATGACTGATATGCATAGCAATTGACACTGTTAATAGATCCAAAGTTAAATGAAAGCAAACACAACAAACTGTTGACACAGCTACATTGTTTATACTTAGTGATCACTAAAAATACTCTTTTTTCACTGCCTGAGATAAGTAAAATGTCAATAAAAACAAACTTCAATATTTTACATACAATGGATAACTCAACTTTTTATCCTGACCAGTTTCTTTTCTTTTCTTTTTTTTAAAATAAACTACATATAAAAATCAACTTCAATGACTCAATCTTCCTTTGAGTGGAAAAATCCCGATAAAGTGAAGTACTGTTTAAAAGTAAAGTTTAAAATGGTGTAAGAAACTACCACTAAAAACTCAAAAAGAATTTTTCTTTTTCATTCTTTTTTTTTTTTTAATTTCATATTGAGTAAAATAAATAATCAGATCTGTGACCTGTGAAGAGGAAATATTGGTTATATCAATATAATAATCAATGATTAGACTACCATGTTATCTGATTAAGAAGATAATACATGTATTGTATACTAGTATTTGCAATGTGGTCAACGGAAAAGCTGCTTTTATTGAGAAATATTTTTCATGCCTTAATGTGCAATTGTACTATTTGAGTACACAAAAGTTCATTTTGTTAAAACAAAATCTGTAAAATGTGAAGTGTTTGTGTATTCCATATTTGCCAATATGTATTTCATACTGTACACTCACACACAAATGGAGAGAGAGAGAGAGAGAGAGAGAGAGAGAGAGAGAGAGAGAGAGAGAGAGAGAGAGAGAGAGAGAGAGTACAATATATGCAATGTAATATACAGAAAGCTCTTTTTATTTTATTATCTACATTGATAGATTTAAATATATCATATATATTTTGATATGTGCCTGTCAAAATCTTATCACATTTTACATCAACAGTGATGTAGTGTCTTAATTTTGAAGTGTGGCAACACAATTTACATGTGTCAGACCTCTAATATAATGTGCATTTAACCTTCAAGTATTGTCTAAAATCTTACAAGTTAATCAACTTTAAAGAAAACAATGAGTTGTATATATAACAACACAGTAAGCTGTTATCACAAGTATCTTATCTATTATATTATATTTTATTTTATATATATATATATATGTACCAGTAAATGTGTACTGGTTATTTTAAATATAAATGAATTAACTACACAACAGTGGTACTGTACTATTTTATGAATTTCTTAAATTTTTAAAGTGGGAATTTAACTTAATAGAAACAAACATGTTCAACATAATGGACATCAACAGCCATTATAAGACTCACATTTCATAATATAAGAAATAATTTTTTTACCAGTTTCTTGTTTATTTGTTGTTTTTCTATCCAGGTATCCTCTCACTTCTCTTTTTTTCCTGATTGTTGCTATGTCTAGTGCTGTTTTGTTGTTAACATTTGTTAAATTAGGATCACAACCTCGTTCAATAAGAATCTGAGCTGTTGTCATGTGACCATTCAGGGCTGCTAACATAAGTGGGGTCAGTCCAGTAGATGGTGTTCTCATATTTACTTCTAATCCTCTGTCTAATAACAACCTCAGTACAGCATCATGACCATGCTGAGCTGCAGCAAGTAATGGTGTATATTCACAACCACCACCTGATCCATTCAAATCTATACCTGCTTCTACTAAAAGTCGTACAACCTGAAGGTGTCCACCTCTTGCAGCAAGTGTTAAGGCAGATGCTCCCATCCGATTCTTAGCATTAATATCAGCTTGACGCTGTTGTAAAATAGTGGCAACCACATTGACATGACCATGACGTGCTGCATGCATCAATGGTGTCCATCCAAATAAGTTTGGCTTGTCTAACGCGGCTCCACACATTAATAAAAGCCGAACAATATGATCATGTCCATTAGCTGCTGCCATCTGAAACAATCAAATAAACCACTTAACTTTATGTTTACAGCTGGTAACAATATACATGTATAACTAATATAGAGTGGACAGCATCTGTAAATTATGACTTTTTTTAATAAATATGTGAATGGAAAGGATGCTGATAATGTTTTAAAATGTTGTATGTATATGCATTTCCCCTGGCCTACATATCCATAAATAAATCACAATACCAGTATGTCCAACAATATTTTAATATTATTTCTACAAATTTCTGCATTTCAAAAATTTATTATTATTTTTTTTTAATTTATACTGTATTCTCAAAATATTTCAATATTTCATAAATTGTAGACAAATAATGTACTGGACATTCAGAATGTAATATGATAAATAATTTTTTTTCTAGTTTATCACATCATCCAGTTTATCACATCAATTGAGAACCCCCCCCCCCCCTCCTCCACCCTAAAGTTTCAAATGACACATTACATGATTAATTGATTTGCCAGTGCTCCGGTTAGACTCAGACTTAATATTATTTATATTTGGTTGTCAGCAAATTGAATGCAAACCTGTACAGGTTACAAATTAAATATGTCTCTTAGTTGTGCATGCAAAAGGTGAATTTCAACAATCTGTTTATCAGGTATTACATGTGGGATGTGTATTGAATACTGTGTAAAAGAGTAATCTTAAAATGTTATTTTTTCTGTTTTAGACTTTTAGTGTTAATTTAATTTCTACTGTGGAAGATTTTAAACCCCTCAGGTTTGACCAGTGCTGGATAATTTTGTTACCATCAACACCGGATTATGTGTGAATTATTTGGGTAAATATCATAAGATATATGTAATGGTCATTTTTCTGTTTTTCTATTTATAGGATGGTCATCTTGGAATTAGGATCTGGCTTAAACATGAATTTGTCCAAGATATTACCAAAACAAAGTTATTTATGAAGTTTCAAGAAATTCTGTTGAGAAATAAATTTGTTAGAGTGCTGACAAGGATACATATTTACCTACAGGACAACTCCTACATCCCCTTATAAACGAAATCTCATTCAAACTTTGTTTTCAAGGAAATAATAATTTACTTTTAATTCAGATTTATTGTTTATTGACATTTGGTTTATTTGTAAGCTATATTGTAACATTTTTGCTTATTTGTGAATTATATGTATTTGTAATCTGTATGTGTATATGAATTGAATAATTGATTTATTATAGCCTCATGAACTTGTTTTACATCTTATTGCATTTACACTAATTAGTTATATATCAACAAGATTCTTGGCTTTTTTTTACCCATATCTTGACATTTGTAACTACAGGTTTGCAAGGCAGCTATAAAAAGAATCTATTACGAGTTTGAGGTCGAGATTGGGAAATACCAATCAAGTGGTCGCATATCTTGACATTTGTAACTACATGTTTGCAAGGTGGCTATAAAAGTGTTTTATATAAAAAGGATCTATTACGAGTTTGAGGTCGAGATTGGGAAATACTGATCAAGTGGTCGCATTTTTCATCTCAGACGAGGTTTTGCCGAACAAAATCTGACCACAAGGTCTTGACCCCAGTTGAGTAACTGATTATTTCTCTCGCATATAATTTCTGAAAAAAATACCGGAATCTCTATTATTACGATGCAAGATTTTACTGGCGGATGAATACAAGACATGCAACAATAACAAATAACGTTTCACTCACAGCAGAATTTTCTTTCATTTTATTTATACATCTTTTAGTAAAACTAATATTATTCATCATAAACAATCTTTTTTGTCATTTTTTTGATATAAATTTTTTCTACTAAATTATGACCCTTGCCAACTGAAAAAATAGTCCCTGTTTAACTAAAAAGGGCTACATGTGCGCACATGGGTTGTGATATAGAAAATATTGCACCACCAATTCAGTGAGATAAATCGAATGCATATGCAAGAAATATATGTAGCGCCCCGGGCTTGATAGATGACGGGTAGCTCAGTCGGCAGAGCATCCCACTAGAATTGGGAAGGACCTGGGTTTGAGTCCTGGTTTGGCTGCTGCATTTTTTCCCTTTCCTGTTACATTTAGGGGCTCGTCCAACTGGTAGGTCCCAGGGTGGAACCTGATGGTTACGATTCAAAGTGGTTGAATCGAAAAAAAAGGAAGGGAGGGCTTGATAGGTGGATGGGAAGCTCAGTTGGTAGAGCATCCTGCTAGTATTGGGAAGGACCCGGGTTCGAGTCCTGGTTTTGCCACTGCAATTTTCCCCTTTCCTGTTACATATATATATTGTGTTATTCATGTATATTATATCTCAAGTTTTATGTTTTATGGGGGCACATCTAGTGGTTTAAAGAACTCAGTTGGTAAATTATTCAGCTTTTAAGTTAAAGAGACATGGGCTCAAACCACATCTTGTCAAACCTTAAGGTGGTTTAAAAAATTACCAACAAGCTGGTCAATAAAACTCATCTGGTGGGCTTATACACCACTACAAAGTGGATAACCTTAGTAATGTAACATGAATAAATGTGACGTACGACATCAATTCTCCAAACTGACGTTATGTACATTATATTTTCTAGACAAATGCTGTTGTTGCTGGTGTTAATAAAGCTTTGACGGCCTTTAACTCCTATACTGTTTCCCTTAAATATGTATGTCATATGACGGCCTTTAACTCCTATACTGTTTCCCTTAAATATGTATGTAACAGATAAAATACTTTGCGAACTGTTTGAATTCTATACTCCTTCAACCTGTCAAGGTGCCCAACTTGGACTTTACCAATGTTGTTATCTCTAGATAGAATGGAACATAAATTTTAATATATATATATATATATATATATATATATATATATATATATATATATATATATATATATATATATATATATATAATGATATGACCTGTAAAGGTGTTGTTTCATCATCGTTAGCACAGTCCACTCCTAACCCTTCGTCCAGAATATCCTGTACCGATGAACCATCCCCGTGTTCGCACGAACTCAGCAACTGACCGACACGATCCATGTTGGCCTTAGGTATTTTAAATGACAGTGCATAGTTCAGTGTTTATCAAAACAACTCCCTTGCGACTTCATCGTCGCGGATCATTTTCTCACATTTTATAAAGCTGATGTAGTCCTAATAACAACGAAACTTTCAGTCACTAAGTTAGCCATGTTAGTTATGTTATTTCCGGTTGTGACGTCACATATCCCAAGATGCACAAGGTTAAAAGTAAATATAGCTTGCGTTCGGAATCACATGTAGACCCTATCCCAACTAGACATACTTCAACACAGGGCCCTCAGAATTGTCCTTGGAGCCATAAAAAGCACACCAATAAGCACCTTATTATCAGAATCGGGCGAACTTCCACTCCAAAAGCGCCGTGAGCTTCTAACGTTGCGTTACTGGGCACGGACCGCTCCCCACGGGGACAACCTCCCGGTCAACGCAGCCTTAGATAACTGCCAGGCCTACTGAGTCAAAAATGTTATAGAAAATGGAAACAGGGCACGGAGCCCTACGGATTTAAAATTAGAAAGCAAATTACCAATTTAGGCCTAAATCAATTACAAATAATTAAAAGAAAAACTAGTCCAAAACCGCCTTGGTTGTACTTAGAAATAAATTTAAACACAGACCTCCGCAATCAGATATCAAAAAAATCTCCAACCGCAGCTCACCTGGCACTAGCTTTAGAATTCATTAACACACAGTACAGCCAGATAAATTTATTTATACGGATGGCTCCAAGGACCCGGTTTCTGGGAAAACTAGTTTAAGTGTGTACCTCCCTACTATAGATAAAATATATGCAGCTAGAACCTCAGATCACCTGTCTATTTATACCACGGAAATGATAGCCATCAGAGAGGCCTTACTGTTGAGCCGCGAAAACCAAATAGCGGATCCAGTTATCCTCACTGACTCCCTATCATCCATCCAATCTATAAGTACAGGTCGGTCCAGCAGGCCAGAAATTCTACACCAGATCGGTATCTGGCAACCAAACTAAATGCCACAATAGCCTGGATCCCCTCTCATATACGACGTCGCCGATCAAGCGGCCAAGCTGGTGCTAACCAAACCCGCCCCCAACTTCATCGTAAAACTAGCTTCCACTGAGCTTTACTCGCTTATAAACAAAGCTATCTGGGGAGAATGGGCACAAACACTTAGCACCTCAGCTAGCCAATGGAGACGCGACCTTGAGATCATGAAACCCTCTAAGCAAACTGTTCTCTTTCACTCTATCCGCGGCCTGGACCGCGCCATCACTAGACTCCGCATGGGTGTAACCATGCTACATGGTTACACCCATAGCCAACAGATTAAGAAATGCGGTCCGGCCTGCAGCTACTGCGGACAACCCGAGACAATGGAACACGTTCTGCTGCTATGCCCTGAATTTCTCGAAGAAAGACGGGAGCTAGCCAATCAGATAGGGCAACAAAATCTCACATTAAAAGGGCTCCTCAACCCACCCGCCAGATGCCGATCCTTAATCTACCAACAGCTAGGAAACTACATATCCCAGATCCAGTACACCAGTAAGGTCTAGCCTCTCAGTACATTCCTTCTTTTACTAACCACGCTTTAATGTTCATAGTGATTCCCCGTTCTAGTAAAACATTCATTTTTAATAGCTCCTACCTCATTATTAGGGAAAATTTTTTCGACCTTATCGCACTAAAACCTGAAAGTGGGGGCGCTAGCATGTAGATCCGATGTGCGACGGATCGACACTATCAGGTTAACCAAATTCACCCTAAAACAAAGCCAGAAACGGTGAATTACTATAAACTACCGCTAAATAATACTCTTTCTATCCCTCTCCAGGCGCATTATCTTACCTACTGCAAGCGGGGCCGCGGCCATAGTTATAAGCGCATAACTAAGCGGCAGTAGGTTCCACTCATAATCTATCCAAATACTAACAAGCAAACTGTCAAATTTACTTATCCATGGATTCACTGAAACTTCCATGGATAACTAAATACTTAATTAAGGCAACTAGTTAAGGCTCCCGAAAACACCCAGACACGCACACAACTGTGAAAATGGCGAGTACAAGGCTGAGCAGATGTATACTACTCCGAGGTGTATGCAAGCACGAAATAGAGAGAGGCCGGGGGACAGTGACCGTCAAAAGTCGCTGATCTCCCATAAAACTTCCTACCCCAGTACACATGCTGAATGAAAGTCCCAACTTTTATATGTCAACCTACGGAATGAAAGGATGAAAGGAATAAGCGAAAATGAAAAAACCAAAAAACAACAATGTGGCGTCAACTCTGGTAATCTTAAACCATCGCATGCTGGTAGTCTTGTCTTATATGTGTTTGTTATTGTTATTTCATGTATTAATAATCCTGTTTTATTTTCAGATGGCCCGCTATATCCTATCGGCGCTCCTGTTCGCCAACTCATAAACCGTCCTTTACGGTACCCACCCCTCTTTCTACTTCTTTCTGTACCCGTGCAGTACCGGACAAGATACAATCAAGTATCTATAAGTATCTAAGAATAAAACAAAAAACAACTGGTGCTGCACGGTGATACAAAATAAAAAAATAAACTGTACTATACAGTATTTCCGCTCTATTGTTGTTAGCTCTGTAAGTATGTGTCAGAATGTTTCAGAAAGTGCTTGAATGTGTTAGTGTGAAGGGTGCGTCTCGCCTAAGACGTTAAGCCGGAGGCCCCGTGTACCCGACAGCCTGACGGGGCACGATAAAGATCCCCTATGTTTATCGAAAACAGAGTAGGCGTTTACGCCGGCATAGGGCCCCTTCACTTATATCTTCTAAATTAGACATCCATGCTTTTGATCCTCCATTACTAAAGATCCCCTTTTGGAACAGGCTTCAAATAACCCCACTCCCTTCTTTTTTATCAAAATTTCAAAATTTTTCTCTTGGCATGTTCTCGCGCCTGGTTAGGGATACCCTATTGTTACCACGGGGTACTTCACTCACAGCTGGGCGCCACCTCTTCCTATGCACTTTCCTGCTCTGCTGCTGTCCTGGCACCTTCGTTTATCAGGGAGTATAACGACCAAAATATCAAAATCATAAAAATTATATTAAGTTAAACAGTCTGCACAATGGCCGCAAGGCCCCGTGTAGACTCTAAACTCGCCTAATTTGTTGTTGTCACATGTAGACTATAAACTCGTTCAATCTCTCTCTCACACCTATGGTACCAGTTCCTTCCTTCTTAGGTTACTCATACTCATAGGTTGCTATCATACTATAGGTTAACAAAGCATGTGATAGATTGACAATAACGTATTCCATAACAGCGAGTGTATCATGAGGCCAAAAAAAAATCCTCACCGAGTGCCCCAGCTGGGAATATTGAACCCTTGCTCTTTTAAATAAGCAATCGCCTTATTAAACATGCGGACAAGAAAGTCTGACAGTAAACCATAGTGTTCAGTCCCGTTACACGAAATTTAAAACGGAAATATCGCAGCCCTTACGACGGAATTTTAAGTGTTCAATAACATGATATAATTAAATAAGGATCAGAAATAAAAAAAATTTTTCTGTAATGATTTTTTAAAATTATCACTTTAATTTTAAAAAATAATTTACCAATCATACCACCGTAATTGATATCAATGCTCCTTCAAGTCTAGACCTGGTTTAACTGTCTTAATTGGATACCAGTGAGTTCTTTAATTTTGAAACATAACTGATTTTCTGCGAATGTAGTTTTTGACAGGGGAAAATGTGATCTAAAGTAGTTGAAATTGTACTGGGGTAAAATATCTGATTTTTTCTATCGTTTTAGGAATCTAATTTTAAATATTGCATGTGAATTTGTTGTGCTAGTCTTGACCAATTATTAATCGGAAAACGGCCATTGCAATCTTTCAACGGTATGTTAGTTGCAATCAGTTTAAATACAATATGGTATACCTATTTTCGTTCGAGTGATATTCTATGATAATCAAAAATCTCCTTTTTTAGCTCACATGACCATAGGTCAGATGCACTATTGGCGTAGCGCAGCGTGTGTATATGCGCAAACTTCCGAGTATGTGTGTGCGTGCGTGCATGCATGCGTCAGTAACATTTATTTTCAGCTCTTCATTCGAAACAGCTGGACAAATTTAAATGATACTCGGTCAGAAGCATATATGGGCCGGTACAATTCAATTAGTTCATGGCGTTACCATGACAACCAAAACTAGATTAAGATTAACTAGGCGGGTGCAAAAATCTTGAACTGATATCACGGTAAAATCTTCTCCGAAACCGATGATAAAAGAACAATAGTTGATATTCTAATTAGCTTCTCTGAGGTCTTAGGTATATAGTTTGTTCATTTCGTGAAATTTGGTCGAAAAATAGGTTAGGCGTTTTTTGCATTATTTTTTTTAACTTTGAAATTATTTTCAAAACAGCTATATTTTTATTATATTAATAGATAATCAAATGAAGTCTTCAGTTTTGATGTCGACTTGAAATGTCCTTTAAAATGAGGCCAAGTAAAAGGTCAAGGTCACGACCTAATTTTTGAGTTTTTAGTAACGTCACTGAATTGCTTTTGGACTTATTGTCCTAGAATATAGTATTTTTTGTGATTTTTGTAGTTTAGGCTATTTACTTGAAACATGTTTGTCACGACAAAATCTTAGTTCAGCTAAAAGGTGGCATGTTTAGTAACTTTATGATAATCTTTGTGAAAGAAGTTGCCCCAAATTTTCTCAAATTTAGCTCTTTTTACCATTTAAAAACTATTATAAAAAGATAAAATCAATAAATCGCAAAATTGTTTGTCTTGACAAGATCTAACAAATTATCAAGTTTCTTAACTATATGTTAATCCATATGAAAGTTATTGCCCGGCCTAAATTTTTATTATTTTTTTTGGAAATTAAATTGTTTTTGACCATTTTCTTGAAAACTTTTAGAGAAAAATAATTTTGCTGTGACTTAATATTTTCTTCAGAGCCTTTATAGATTGATAAGAACAAATAACTTAAAAAAATGATAAACATGACAAGATCTATAGAGAATCAAGTTACATAAGTATATGATTATCTGTGTAGGAGTTGTTTCCCCTGAAATGTTAATTTAAAAATAATAATAATAATTATAATAATAATAATAACAATTGTTGTGATTTAATATTTTCTTCAAAACTTTTATAGATTGAAAAAAAAACAATAAATTTAAAAAATGATCAATACAAGATCTACAGAGAAGCAAGTTATATAAGTATATGATTATCTGTATAGGAGTTGTTTCCCCTGAAATGTTAATTTTTAAAAAATACTTCTACTACTACTACTAATAATAATAATAATAAGAAGAATATTTGCTGTGATTTAACATTTTCTTCAAAACTTTTATAGATTGATAAAAAAACAATAAATTTAAAAAATGATCAACACAAAATCTACAGAGAAGCAAGTCACAAAAGTACGTGTATATGATTATCTGTGCAAGAGTTGTTGCCCCCGAAATGAAAATCTTGCTGTTATTGAATAGATCCTTCAAAACAATAGCAATAAATTGTAATTAAACAGGACAAGATCTAACAAAGTAGAAAGATTTGTAACTTGATGTTCCATGTAGATGTTGTTGCCCCTAAAACGTTTTTTTTTCGTGAATTTGACAGTTTTTGGCCATTGTTATGAAAACAATTAAAGTTCAAAACAATAAATTAACTGAAACATTAATATTTTGAAAATTTTGATATTTTTGACTTTTTTTATTTTTGTTGCACAATTTTATAATTTTAGAACTAAAGCATTTAGTTAGTCAAGTGGATGTATCAGGCCCATTGGTCCTCTCTTTTATTTTAAATTCCACAACATTTTACATGGAAAAAGGCATTGTCTAAGCCACCCTTCTACCAAGAAGCAGCCCCTAATCCAATAGTCGCGTATATCACCAGTCATCTTTGACTCATTCACTATCACGACCTCTCCACGCTTGCTCACGTCGACTGGTTAAATATAACTACAATAGCTTGCAAACATGGCCCAAAACAACACCTTCGTTCCTTATCACACGCGCACAATGCGTGTTTAACCGTTTAAAGGAATAGTTGGGCTTCAGTATTGATCCCTGAGCGAAGTATGCACTGTTTTCTCCCGTGCTGATTTGACAGGGCAAGTATTTTTCGATTATAGCTTTACAGTATTGCAACTTTTCCAACTAGTTTGTGCTTTTCTGTATCGGGAGATGCATATATACAGAAAATGTTTTATTTTCTTGTTAAACCTTACAGGAAAGTTGAATCAACGTCAACTAAACGGCAAATTTTGTAACTGACGTCGTTCAATTCAATAGATGCACTGTAAGCTAACGTTAAGGTGACATTTATGGTCAGGGTAGCACATTCACATTCTGTCGTCTTTAATAGTCAGTTACAATGCGTGCGGCATTGGGTTTAGCATTGACATACTGCGTGTTATGTTGTTGAACAAATGGAACGAATGAATCTGCAATATTTCATCACGGTAACGTGCACGAGTCAAAGTCCTATTAATGACTGCTTCAAATCGCCGACATACCGCTCCAGACCATTGCACTCCTCCGCCGATTTGACGACGTTGCACACCACAATTGTCTTGGTAACGTTCTTTGACACGACGAATCATTCTTAAACGACCATCACTGCTGTCCAATTGGAGACTAGATTCATCAATGAAAAATATGCACCCGAGGCACTATGGAACGCCGTTTTAACATATATTCAATTATTTATACCTTTCTTCAAATAATTGTACCTCGGTTCAATTAATTACACCTAGGTCCAATTTTTTTAAAGATAGGTGTAATTGAATTATACCTAGGTTCAACTGAATTATACCTAGGTTTAAATATTCATACCTAAGAACAAATAATTCTTCCTAGGAATAATTCATTTGTACCTAAGTATAATTCATTTGTACCTAGGTATAATTGATACGTCTCTTTAATTGATTTTAAGATAGGTGTAAATAGAATTTTACTACGTTGAAACTTCAAAGCATTAATGATCAATTCATTTAAAGATAGGCATAATTTAATTATACCTAGGTACAATTCATTTGAATTGAACCTAGGTATAATTCAATTATTCCTATCTTTAAATGAATTATACCTAGGTATAATTGAATTATACCTATCTTCAAATGAATTGTACCTATGTTCAATTATTTGAAGATAGGTATAAATAATTGAATTTATGTTAAAACGGCGTTCCATAAGGCACGTCTTGTAAAGCGTAGATGCCTCCTGCGTCAAACATATGTGCATCACGACCACGCTGTTTGAGAATTGGGCCGTCAGACGTCTTGGATTAATCGCAGACGGTATCTGATGGTTCTTACACTTATTATCCGCTATAACAATATAAGGTTTAAAAATAGGGAGAATTTTTGGACATTTTTTGTAAATGCTTGAATAATGATCACTTCTTATCTGTACAACTGTAAGATGTTATATGATCTATTAAGAGCAACTAGGTGTAATCACCCAATTCTGATTAAGCATGTTTGGATTAGATTTTCTATGATACTACATTTAGCTAGCAAGTGTCAATAATATAGTTAATCATTGTTAGAGTCATAAGCGTTGATAACTAATTTGATATTGAAATAATCACATGCTTCTCAAATACACGGATGTCTATGTTTGTCGAAAAGTATGGCCCTGGAAAACTAATACGTTCACTTCCGTATATAAAGAGTGTGGTAAGACAGAGCAACAAGAAAAAAGAGGTGAGTCGACAGTTGTTGAAACGTTGCCGAGACGCATAAATAGTATATCTAAACGCTCCAAATCGCCTTGCAATAATAATGACAACAGCAGTCTGAATTATTCTGGACAACGATCTCCATTCATCCAGTCTAGCTATGGCGTACAAACACTCGCGCAATTTCAACCCAATTTAATTTCTTTCATGGTTTGTATGATCATATAAAGGTCAATCCCCTGATATTGATTATTTTAAATGTGCATAGTTTCCTTTTTCTGTCAGTATATATATATCTGTATTTTACAAATAGACATACGATAAATGGATGGACCGTGAATGTCTCATTTGCTTCTGAACAAAATGTAGAGTTCGTTTTCATATAACTTGCACCGCATAACCTTGCCACTTGTAACGTAAATTTATTCAGTGGTTGGAAAAGATCTATTTCCCTAAACAGCATCGCAAATACACCGTTCGAAGCTTTTTCTGTTAAATCTATATTTGAATTTCATTCTCCATTTCTCTTAGGAAATAGGACATTGATTAGGAATTGCTTTGACTGAAATGTGGTATTCTAAAAAGTTAAATTTATTTATTTATTTATTTATTTTTTTTTTGCGATCAAGACATGTTAAAAATGTGGATTTCAAATTCCAATATAATCTTTTTTTTCACTTATTTTGATGCGGTCTTCGATATTGTTATATTTAAATGATATATAGAACATTTGTGATAAAAATTATTGGTTACAGGAACCCTTTAATCTACACCACCGAGGGACCTTCCACATCAATTTTGTTTTCATTTGGTTAAGTGGTTTCAGAGAAGTTTTTAAAGAGTAGGCTGTATTTAGCTGCTCATTTGCATATAGCGCTAACATTCAAATGACAAATGTTAAGAAAAACCCTGTAACATATATTCCATGTCTTGAGTTTTTCATTGCATATACCAAATTTAAACCAAACTGATCAACAAATAAATTTATATGTGATGGCCTTTTTTTTTAAATTTTAAAGTAACATTGGCCATCTCGAATTTTGAATCTGGTAACTTTAATCAACTCCATCTAGGGACCTTCCACACTAATTTTGATTTCATTTGGTCAAGCTCTTTCGGAGAAGAAAATTGAAATTTAAGCATGAATGCACAGAAGCCATGCCATAAGCTCAGCTGATCGTAGTCTGTTAACCTAAAAACTTTATACTTTTTCAAGTGAAAGTGTTGGTTGTATTCGTTGAAATATCTTTAAGTGGTTTCTTGACTTCATCCTTTTTCAAGTGAAAGTGTTGGTTGTATTCGTTGACATATCTTGAAGTGGTTTTTCGTGATTTACGGTACACATCTCGACTAACTACATGATTCAGACAGCTTCCCATGTGCTGTCAGTGGTACAGATGTAGGGAGCAACAGTATATACTACAATGGATGCCAGAACTGGGTGCACAAAAAATGTAGTGGGCTCAAGTGGCTGACCATGGGCCCTGACTTCAGATATTCAAGATATAGGGGAACTGTCAGGGTCAACACTGCCTGGAAGAAATTTAGGGAGCTAATACCAGTCCTTATGTCATGCCCACAGGCACATGTTTCAATATTAAAACAAGAGGCCCAAGACAGCCCTCAATTTTGTCTACTAAAATGGTGGCCAAATCGACCTGGAATTGTGTCTGGCGACCTAAAATTTGTAAATGGTGACCAGCTTGTCCACTTTAAATTTGAACTTTTGTGACTAGAGAACAGATATTATTTCTGTGTTACAGAATTTTCATGGTACTGTTGCAATATAATGATACTATTCAGGCAATATAATGGACACTTTACATCATCATTATTGTTAATAATAACAGTAATGTGATTGTAAGTCAATTTTAACAAGAGTTCCGCATGGCAGAGCATGATACGCCCGTCAAATCTGCAAGTAATTTATGTGGATATTTTGTTTATTATGAACTGTAAAGGGACTTATACAGTTCATATGAGCTGTTCATAATCAATAAGTCAATTCAATTATTCATCACAATGATACAAAATGCAGTGCACAAGTCAACAAGTACAATAAAAAACAATAGTAATTATTGAGATTTTGGTATTATTTTCAGTAACAAAATAGACTTACCACCAGCCACACCATTTATATAATTTTACCATCATGTTCTTGTAACCTTCATCACAAAATTGAGGTAATCTCTAGTATACTGGGTTGTTTCAAAGACAGCAAGTTCTTCAGCCTACAACTCTATGTGTATCTGCTCCCTGGTAGAATAAATTAAGGAAGCTAGAGTTACGGTTCCTGAGCACTGCACTTCGGATCATCGTGGTTAGTAAGCATACCAAGTTTCAAGTCATTCTGACCATAGATGTCAGAGTTATGGGCCAGACAAACCCGCCGCGTACTCTGGCAGCACACAAAGGGGAATAACTCAAAAATTAAGGAAGCTAGAGTTACGGTTCCTGTGCACTGCACTTGGCATCATCGTGGTAAGTAAGCATACCAAGTTTCAAGTCATTCTGACCATAGATGTCAATTATGATCCGGACAAACATGCTAACAGCATTCAAAGAGGAATAACTCAAAAATTAAGGAAGCTAGAGTTACGGTTCCTGAGCACTGCACTTCGTATCATCGTGGTAAGTAAGCATACCAAGTTTCAAGTCATTCTGACCATAGATGTCAGAGTTATGGGCCGGACAAACCCGCCGCCAGTACGCCCGCCCGCCCATCCAGACGCCCGCCCAGACACCCGCCCGCCCGCCCGCCAAGGGTGATCCCATAATACGCCCCGTCTTTGACGGGCGTATAAAAATGTGCATTTTTGTTTTCCATAACTAAAAGTTGCCTTAATTTTTCATCATTTGGAAGAAAAGATTGCCTGCCCACTTGGAATTTCCACTGGCCACCAGAAAATTTAAATCGGTGGCCAGCTGGCCACTTAGTTTTGAAACCCACTTTGAGGGCTGCAAGATGGCCCTAATTTGCTCACCTTAGTTTAAATGTAACTGGTATGTCTTGATAATACCTGGTTAAGTCATAACATGTTGCCTCAATAGAAGTGGTTTCAGATAACATTATTTTTATTGTTTTGGTTTTTAGCTATATAGGTCACTGTGACATACTTTTGGTAGCTAAAGTGACCAGAAACACAAATGAGAATGGCAATGGTTTAAAGGTGCTATTGACTCATATGAATGAAATGTGACCAGAAGTGTCTAAGAAGAAGTCTTTTGATGGATGTATGGATGGATGGCAGAGTTCCTATCCATAACAAAAGCTCACATTAGCAATTTTCAGATCCGGATTTAAGACTTTACAGATTTGACCCATTAATTAAAATATTTTTTTAAAAAATTGTAAAATTCAACTGCAAATTATTTTTAAAAAATTGTTCAATTAATTTAAATAATTTCACATAACAATGATTTTGTAAAACAAAACAAAAATTCAAGGTTTTAGCTAAATCTACATATCAGTATCACATGTATTTCAAAAATAATAATTCACTTAAAAGTAAAAATTCATAACATCTCTTCCATGCACCACTGTAAGTCATAAAATATAGAAATTAAAAAAAAAAAGAAAAAAAGGTGGCCTCACTGGGATTTGAACCCGCGACCCTTGGGTTGATAGAATTGAAAAAGAATAAGGTCGAAAAAAGTGACTTGTGTTTTACAGAATTTCATGAAAATTGTTAAACATATGTTTCTTCACATAAGAAAATGATGTTTGGAAAAAGAATTCACCTAAATTTATTAATATTGTAATTTTGGTAAAAAAAAGGGCTACCGATATTTACAATGTATAAAAAATAAACGCAAAAACACGTAACTAATTTTTCACAAAATTGTTGGAATTCACAAGCTTGGTTTATAAGATGCTATAGATGCCAAATATCACATCAGATTTTATCTCAGTGAAGTGGTTTTGGAGAAGAAATTTTTTTGGGTTTCCAACTATTTAGGTCAATGTAGCTATGGCAACCTAAAAAGTAGAAAATCATAAAAATTCTTCCATGCACCATTGTAAGTCATAAAAACTCAGAAGAAAAAAAAAAAAGAAAAAAAGAAAAAAAAAAAAAAAAGAAAAAGTGGCTCCACTGGGATTTGAACCCTCGACCCTTGGGTTGCAGTATCACATGTATTTCAAAAAAAAAAAAAAAAAAATTACATTAAAAAGTAAAAATTCATAAAATCTCTTCCATGCAGCATTGTAAGTCAAAAAATTTAGAAATTTTAAAAAAAAATTTAAAAATTTAAAAAAAAAAGTGGCCCCAGTTGGATTTGAACCCTCGACCCTTGGGTTGCTAGAATTGAAAATGAAAAAGGCCGAAAAAAGAGACTTGTATTTTACAGAATTTTATGAAAATTGTCAAACATATATTTCTTCACACAAGAAAATGATATTTGGAAAAAGAATTCACCTAAATTGTAATTTTGGTAAAAAAAAGTACTATTTATCATATACAAATATTAAACGCAAAAACGCGTAACCTAATTTTTCACAAAAATTCTTGAAATTCACAAACTTGGTTTATAAGATGCCGTAGATACCAAATATGACATCAGATTTTATCTCAGTGAAGTTGTTTTGGAGAAGATTTTTTTAGGTTTTTCACTATGTAGGTCATAGTGACCCACATTTGGTAGCTATGGCAACCAAAAATACAAATCTGAAAGGCAATGTTCTATAGATGCTTTTGACCAAGTTTAAACAAAATGTGACCAGAAGTTTCTGAGAAAAAGTCGTTTGAAGCAATTGTTGAGGGATGGAGGGACGGACGACGGATGGTCTGCCTCTATTGATACCAATAAAAACTAATAATACCCCTTGACCCTACCATAACACTATTGTTATGGTCAAGGGGTTTTCTTATTTTTTTTTAAATATCAACAAAAGGCCCATGGGCCTTAACGCTCACCTGAGGAAATATCCAAAACTTACAAAGAACTTAAATACAAAAAGTTCACAAAATTCCTCAAGTTTGGAAAATCCTGCAATAATTAATCAGAAATGTCTAGTCACATTTCATTTATTATAGCTCATATGCACCATTTAACTATAGTATAATAGATAATTTCCAAATCATTTAACATATGGTAATGCAGCCATGATTTTGACCTTTGAACATGTGAACTTGAACCTTATATCAAAATTGTCTTAATATCAATACATACAATATTTTAATAAACATGCTTGTACAAAATGTTTATAGTTTTCAAGATAATTAGCAATTTAAGTCTTCTTTTGCAACTGTGACCTTGACCTTTCAACATATGACCTTGTGCCATATATCAAAATGATTGGTGTCGCAATACCTACAATATTCTAATATATATTCCTATACAAAAAGTTAATAGTTTTCAAAATAATTAGCAATTCAACTCTTCTTTTGCAGCTGTGACCTTGACCTTTCAACATATGACCTTGTACCATATTTCAAAATGATCATTGTCGCAATACCTACAATATTCTAATATACATGCCTATACAAAAAATTAATAGTTTTCAAGATAATTAGCAATTTAAGTCTTCTTTTGCAACTGTGACCTTGACCTTTCAACATATGACCTTGTGCCATATATCAAAATGATTGGTGTCGCAATACCTACAATATTCTAATATATATTCCTATACAAAAAGTTAATAGTTTTCAAAATAATTAGCAATTCAACTCTTCTTTTGCAGCTGTGACCTTGACCTTTCAACATATGACCTTGTACCATATTTCAAAATGATCATTGTCGCAATACCTACAATATTCTAATATACATGCCTATACAAAAAATTAATAGTTTTCAAGATAATTAGCAATTTAAGTCTTCTTTTGCAGCTGTGACCTTGACCTTTCAACATATGACCTTGTACCATATATTAAAATGATCATTGTTGCAATACCTACAATATTCTAAAATACATGTCTATACAAAAAATTAATAGTTTTCAAGATAATTAGCAATTTAAGTCTTCTTTTGCAGCTGTGACCTTGACCTTTCACATATGACCTTGTACCATATATCAAAATGATCGTCATGTCAATACCTACAATATTCTAATGTTCAACATGCCTATACAAAAAGTTAACAGTTTTCAAGATAATTCACAATTTCTGTACATGTATGCAGCTATGACCTTGACCTTTTAACATATGACCTTGAACCATATATCTAAATGATTTTCATATCAATACCTACAATATTCTAATATACATGCCTATACAAAAAGCTTAAAGTTTTCAAGCTATTGCACAATTTTAGTATTCATAAGCCAAAAATAAAATTTCAGGGGCAACAACTCATACATGGATTATCATATAGTTATGAAACTTGGTACCTTTTTCAATTTTGTCATGGGGAACATTTTAACAATGTTTTGAATTCATAAATCTCTTAAAATTTGCAAGAAAATTGCCTAAAACTGCATAAATCACGAATTAGGTCATGACCTTGATTTGTGACCTTGACCCTATTTTAAAGGTCATTTCAAGAAAAAGTCAAAACTGAAAACCCCATGTCAATATCTGTTCAAATACTCAAGTTATAACAATTTTAAGCCATTTTACGAAATTTTTAAAATTAAACGCAAAAACACGTAACCCATTTTTCAACCAAATTTCATGAAATGAACAAACTATAGGCTTAAGACCCTAGAGAAGCCAAATATCACATCAGATTTTTTCTCTCATCGTCGGTTTTAGAGAAGAAGATTTTTTAAGATTTTTGGACCCCTAGGTCAACTTGACCTAGTTTTGGTAGCCATGGCAATGCCATGAACAAATCTGAATTGCACTGGCCCATATATGCTTCTGACCAAGTATCATTAAAATCTGTCCAGCAGTTTTGGAGGAGAAGTTGAAAATAGGTGTTAACGATGCATGCACACACGCACATACACACGCCGTGCCATGCCATAAGCTCACATGACCTTTCAGTCAGGTGAGCTAAAAACGCGTCTGTGGCCATGTTCAAGACCCGTGACCGAGTGTGCAGCACTATACTCCACGCCTGTGAGACTTGGGCAATGACCACGCCAAACCTCCATCGTCTAGAGCTTAATGACAGGGTCATGATCAGACAAATCTGTGGCATAAAATCAAAAGACATGGCCACTGTACAGTCAAAGGAATTACAAGGGAGACTTGGCCTAAAAGACCTTGATCTCATATTATGAGAAAAAAATACTCCATTGGTATGTAAGATATTTTCATGATTTGAATATTCATGATGATCACCCCTCTAAAAATCTGAACAAAGACAACACCAAAATCTAAACTTTTTAAACTATATCTGTTGCATTTATTTTACTTCAATTTCTTTTTAATATTTCTTTTAAATTCAACACATGTAGTAAGGAAATGTGATTTGCATATTAATTCATTTGAACTCTGTTAATCTTAAAATACCCTGATGTAATCTTGGGTCAGGCCCAACTGGATGATTCAAGTCATTAAATTTCAGCTTTTTTCAAAATCTGCTCTATGTACAGAAGAATTGGAGAAGAAGTATTCATTTAAAAATAGAATTTGGTTAGGTCAATGTTATTAATTCAATCGTACTTTTATTTTTATGAGGAAAGATTAGAATAAAAGAAATATTTAGAAAAACACCATGTGACAAACAATAATAGACCAATAGTAGAAGGGAGCCCACTAGTGTAGGCAATGCTTCTGAACCTGAACAGTAATCAAAAGAAACCAATGATTAGGATTCAAAAAGGTTTTACTTCTACTTTCTATTTCTCAAATTTGGACTTAAGAAGTTCTGAAATAGACCCGAAATGGTTTTGTTTAATCTTTCAACAGCCATCTTGAATTCTTGAAAGCCATTCAGGACACATTTTAATCAACATCAACCATAGACCTGTCACTAAATTTCATTATATTCATCCTAAGAAACAAAATTAAAAGAAATGACTTAAAATTACATGTCAACAAATGAAAACTGGGTCAAAAAATAGTTTGTTGGAAAACCTGTTATACACATTGGCTATACATTTGTTTTGTAGAACAAAATAAAGGATTTTTGTCCACAGTCAACAAGAGGCCCAATAAACCAGTGAGGCTCAACTGGCTTCATTTATTACTGAAACAGTTGAAGCTAAAGCTAAATACCATACTTAAACAAAATCAGTTGATGAAAATCCTGTTTCTGCCATTTATCACTTTTTTGCTGATTATAGTAATGGTGACCATCCTGAATGCTGCAGCAGTTGATTTGTGCAAACTCTGACCTTCTCCACCTATGGTCCATCTATATTATGTTAAATGGCTATATGTTTACTTTCTTAAACCCAATAAATGTATTTTGATAAATTAATTGTTAATTTGGGGCAAAACTTGTTCCACATGTAAATGGCTATTAATCTACTTTCTAAACACCAAATTTTAGCAAAACCAGTTGATAAAAACCCTGTTTCTGTCATTTATCACTTTTTGCTATTTATAGTAATGTAGGCATACTGGTTGCCACAAAAGTTGATGTGTGTTATTTTTTATCTACTCCACCAAAGGACCTTCTATATCAAATTGATCTGGTATTTTCAGAAAAGAAGTTTAAAGTTCAAGCACACAGACTTTGTCATGCCCTAAGTTCATCAGCTGACTAATGTCAGTTGAATTAATGAAAGACTCTGTCATTATTAAGTGAGTCGTTATACCCACTGAAAATAATTATTCAGCACAGGTGTTATGGTTTACACTTCAGTACACTGGTTACACCATAAAAGTAATTGTGACAAACTCGCTGTAAGATTTTAAATAACTATAATATTTAATGAACTACAAACTACTTTATCTTCACTTTTATTATAATTAGTACCCGGTACATTTTATATACATGTACTATATAGGTATGTACTATATACAAAAATACAACATGTAATTGTTGTTATTCTTATTTCAAAATGTTCAATAGATTATTAAGAAACATTTAAGTAATAAAAATCAGGAACAAAATAAAAATGATGACAAATACATAAATTTAACATAAATATGATATTTTTATGTCTTAACATGATGATTTTGATCTTCAGAGTTCTGATAATTCACAATCTATGGAAACCAGTATAAAGAATACACTTTTAATATACTTGTTTGGCTTGCTGGGTCGGTAAAATTCCAAATCTTTTCTTAATTGTTATTCTGTGTCTAGAATACTTGTCATCAGGTGAAAATCTGGCTGGATGTGCTGATAAAGTTGGTCTACCATCTGGATCCTCTTTCTGTAAGTATAAAAATGTAGATGTAATTTTGATGACAGTGTCTCATTGCTGTATATATGATATGAATTACAAAGTTCATTGTCAATAGTAGTGTAAGAGCCCTATATTGTAATTTACCAAAACCTTTCAAAAATAGTTGAAACATTGAAACATTAGTCATGTTGCTTATCTGTTGATTCTAATCATGAAGAACAACTGCAAGTACACAAGAAGGTTTCAACACCTATTACAATACATGTGACTACTGTGTACTTGCAGTTGTAAAGCATTCAATGTATAATTCCACATTAGCACAGCACTAGTTAAGGCCAATGCAACTTAATTGGTAGATTCTCATCCCAGCCCACCCCACCGAAAATGTCCAAGTCATTTTACTTTCAGATAGAGCATGGTTTTCTTAATTTTGCATCTTGGCAGTTGTCCAAAAGAATTATGGGCATAGTATAGGGCAAAAATAGCAGACACCCAACAGTAAGTGGAGGTGTACAATAATTTAATAAGCGGCAATATAGACAAAAAGGGCCCTATTGCCGGTGTAGATGTCAACCATTTGAGAGTGCTAGTTTTCGTATAAATAAAAAAATAAAACCACAAAATTTTAGTCCAACCGGGATGAGAATCAACCATTTAAATTGAAATGGCCTTATAAAACTTTTAGGTATGAAAAACACTAGATTGTCCATGATGTCAGTCATGTCGTATATGGTTGTGATTTGTTGTTATTAATGAACACCAGCAGTGTTTTCTCCAGAGTGCGTTGCTTGCGTTTTTGACGCGATTTTTTTATGAATGGCGCAACTTGGTTTTGCTGTTGCGTTATTTTTGACGCAACCATTTTTACAGATTGAAATCAGCTACTGTAAATAAAAGGTGTCCAGAATGTCAACGAAAGTACTGAGCGTAAATTCTGTATTGTTGTACCACATGACTATCGTACCATATTAAAGGAAGCTAATTGTTAATATAGGAACCTGTCTATATTCTGAATCTTTGAAATGTTTGTATTGAACGATTAATTTATATAGTCATTATAAGCACTTTTTGCATCAGGCATACAAGAAAAGTCGAAAGGATCTTGTTTAACAACATTTTTAAACATTAAACGACTTGTGTCAAAGTCCTGCACGGAGCTCTGAACATGACCAGGCGGCATCGGGTAGTAACTTACTTGCTGACGACTCACAGTCAAATTAAAAAAAACTTATGTAAATCGAGATCTTAATAAAAGTTGGTTAAACAAATATCCTTAAATGATTTATGAAAATAATAACATCATATGTAAAACAGACATATCGGAAGGGGTGGATAATAATAATGAATGATAATGGTCTGTTGACTTGGGTTAATGGTAGACCATTCAGTAATTTCTGTTTCGGGATTCTGTTGCGATTTTATTGTTTCAAATATTATAGATATATATAAGTAGCATTTGAAATAAAACATTTAAACATAGACAGTCGGAGAGATTAATACAGATCCTCTAATTACAAACAAAATATTTCCTTATTGTAAAATATCGAAAAAAATTAATTTTTATTCGAAAAATTTCATGACCCCTTCATTTTGAAAAATGACCCCCTCTTTTCATGTTAGGGGTCATCAATGACCCCCTGTTTTAGTAAGCTGGAGAAAACACTGCACCAGAGAACAGTATGTACCATCTTGGTTGTAAAATAAAATGCATAACTTTGTGTGTGTGATTTAATTTGGTTATCTTTCAATTCAATAGATACAATATATAAGTTGCTTAATTAAAAGCAGTCTATAAACGGGAATATTTTCAAGTATATCCATACAAGTAATTTAGAGCGTTTTCCTAACTTTTAGTTTGGAAATATATTTTCACTAATAAAATCATCTTTTCACCAAATTTTAAAAGTACAATTACCAATGATAAGTGACACTTAAAAGCTTTGCCTGCGTGGTTTTCCAAAAATAAAAATATTTATTGAAAAACTTTGTAATCAAACTCCCTCCAGTGCATAGAGAACCTATTCTTGACCTGTATCTTCCTCTCTTCTCGGAGCACCTCGTAAATATCCAGTTCCATGTTATCATTTCCTTGTAACGTCTAAGCAATTTTGACATAAAAATTATTTAAAAGCACACTTGATGATCCCATTTTAAAAGGGATTTTATCTTGGCTATCAACTTGCTCTATTTCATTGGTCAGTCAAGATCCTAGAAAATACTAGCAAATAAATTAATATAGAAAGTGCATTATAAGTGCTTATGACGATATTAAGATTTGTCAGTATTTACGATATTAATATACCTAATATTTTAAACTTCCCTTTAAAAACTTACATAGGTAAATCAGTTCTAACTTATTTGTACTATTAATTAACAACTGTAGTTTAAGATATATATCATACCATATGCCCGGTATAAGACTTTGGTCTAAAGTCCACCGTCTGATATTGAGGTCCCGGCATATGATATGGATTTCACCATTTATAGATTATATGGAGTTTATGGAGCTACATTTCAACAAAAATTGTATTCATAGTCATTTTACAGAGTACATTTTCTGTCATTTCTATTCACACTGGCCCGGTTTCCCTTTTTAAGAGAAGCAAAAGTTTGATTGTACGAAATATAATTCTAAAACAACATCTACTGTATATATTCTATATATCACAGCCTTGCTTGAGTTCTAAATTTGGAAATATCTTGTTTGTAAAAACTTGTGTCAGTTGTGAGTTCGACAGGTTTACACATATGTATGCCAGTAAATGTTTGACTTTTCGAAATATTACTTAATTCAGTATTGTTTAACAAATTTCTGATTTCTGTTTTCAAAAATATATTTAATTATTAATATTAATGAATAAAAATACAAAATACAAATAATATTTATTTAAAGTCGAAATTTATATTACAAATAACATTTGAACATTTAAATCGACTATACACTGATTACTGCAAAACAAATTTATAAATACATGTATAAGACATGACAACACAATTTACATTAAAAGCATAGCAATAAATCAAATACAGTGGAAAGAAAGCATTGTATAAGATATATTTTAAAAACACAAAAATAAAAGCACTTGGTTAAATAAAAAAGAAAATGTAACAGAACTGAAAACGAGAAATCAAAATGATAAAACGCAAGAAAAAAGCAGTTTAATGCAGCAAACAGAAACCACAGTTTCTGTATACAACACAGTGACATGAGCTATCAAACCACTGATTTAATAAACTCTAAAGTTGATTGAGAGACATAAATTGTCCATAGTCTGTCTGGCCCCAGTAAACTAAATTCATCTCATACCAACTTGTTTTCACTCGAACTCCTCAGTGCTTCAGTTTGGTACCTAAAGGAAAAAGTGGTTACTTTTAATTTGAATGGTGTCTTGGAGATAAAACAGGTGTATTTTTGTAACTGTATTTAAGACTTTAAAGAGTAGAAGTGTCCTGTAAATACAGATTGACCATTTAACTTCACAAAACAATAGCTGGTACTAAAATGCCAAGCTTCTGTATATAAATCGAGTATCTACCTAGCTTTTCTTAAACCATATAACTTGGTATGGTTTTTAATATTCGGGATATCTTCCCAAAGTTTAAGCAATAAGTCATTACATTACATTATATTACATTACATTTATTTATTTATTTACGTCTTACCAGAAATCCATGAATTACAGTAATTCATGGACTTCTGGTCTTACTTTTTAAAACATTTCAAAAACATATTACAATAATACATAAAAAGTACTTGAAGAACCACTCTTAACAGAATTATCATGAGAGACGATATGACTAAAATATTCAATTATATAAATGTACATATGTACAATGTTTATATGAAACATCTTTACTTCAGTCTAAAATTTCAGCACATGCCGTTTTAGCCCATAAAAACACTAAATCGGGATGCGAGAATAAAACTTTCATTTTTTCTTCATTACATAAAACCATTATATCATTCCGAAGCTTTTAAAAATAGTGCCTTTCTAAAACCCGCCGATACAATAAACATCATAAAAGAACGCGTTCTTCATCTTTATAAAAAGCTTTACAATAAAAACAAGTTCTATCTGAAACATGTAATTGTCTTATCTCCTGGTTTCTAATTGTAAAGGGGCGATGCGGCTACGATTTGTACTTGACACAGTAAAACAATAAAATTCTGTGACATTTTCATTTTTAAACTATTTATAAGTTGGTAGTTTACTGCCACTGTTACCAACTTTACCATGCTGCTTATTTACCTGTTGTAACCAAAGATTAAAAAACAGATAAAATATCATTTACAACAGTTTTCTTACATACACAAGAATCAACAGTAAAAAAAAATATTGAAGACAATATTCTAAAATTCATTTGCGTTTTAAAAAATTCCAATTTTTGACACATTTCCTTGTTTGGTATATATATTATCAGCAAATAAATATATATGAAGTAGATTTGAAAATAATAATCTACATTCGATAGACTTAAAGTTAGGATTATCTGATCACTTGATTTTACCAATTATGTTATATGGGTGTGAATTTGGGAAGTTTAAAATATAAAGCTTCTTAAAACTCTCCATAAATATTTGTATATAGTAAATAAACATTATCAAGCATTATTTTAGGGAATAGGAAAATTTTGGCTTTCTTCTGCAGAACAGCATAAACCTAGTCTTGGAAATATTTATTTCTGATTTCCAAATTTTACAATACTAAATAAAAACATTAACAACATGTTTTAAGTTTATTGGCATTTTCTGTGAAAAAAAAAATTACAGTATCATCAGCATACCGTCAGAATTTATAAAAATATCACCTAAATGTATTTTTTTTTCAAACATGAACTGCGTTACTTGTATTTAAATAAAATAATGGTAAACGTAAAATAATAAATAAACAAACAAATAAATAAATAAAACATTTTAAAGGTGCTGTATCATTTGTTAAGACATTTGTTCACCAATCACACATGATCTGTGTGTACAGCATAAAGATATCTTTGCATGTTTATACAATGGGAACTGGAATCATGCATATGTAGACAGGCTGGTCCCAGGGTGGAACCTGGTGGTTTCGATTCAAAGTGGTTGAATCGAAAAAATAGGAAGGGGGAATGTAGCGGGCCGCGGTCGGGCTTGATAGGTGGCCGGGTAGCGAAGACGGTAGAACGTCCCGCTAGTATTGGGCGCTGCAATTTTTCCCTTTCCTGTTACACATGTAATAGTGTCTACAGATAATATTCAATAGATACATACATGTTATCGGTTCCCATTTTAAATACGCTTGTTCTGTAACGCATTTTTATTTAGACGGTGTTTGGCATCATTGTTAAAGGACTATCACGCCATCGAAATACCACCAGCTAAAGTGGTGGTGCAAAAATCCAAAAACAAACATTAATTGTGTAAACATCTGTGAAAAGGCGAGTAAAATAAAGCCGACGGATCACTTAACCTGAAATCTACATGACATTTAAAGTCGTAATTTTTATCGAGGGTTGGTGGCCGGTAAATATGACATTTATTTGAAGCCGGTGCCACGCGTTATTTCATTATCTGGGGAGGCGGTAGTCCGCGGTCCAGTCCGACTTTTAAGACATAAAGCTGCATTGAGTTTTCCTAGGAAAAAAATTAAAACGGCGCTGATCTAATTAATAATGTTCCTAATGAACAATGTTACATTTGGTTCAACGATAAAAGCTCGAATAAATACAGAAACTAGTAACAGTAATGTCTCAGCGAGATGAAGCCTGTGGGATATAATTTTAAACATGGTTACGTCAATGTTCCGAGTAGCATTGCTTTCCTAAATAATGACAACCCGTTTTACATAATTTGGTACATGTTCAAGTCGTTATTTTCTACTTCACACTTCGCTACATCAATATAACTTCTGTCCTTTACGTTAGATATTAATTTTAATACTGTTATGACGTCAAACAATTTAAGAGACGTTTCACCTTGCGATTAAAAGAAAGCTTAAATGCGTGGGTTTCAAACTGCTTTAACTTTGAATTCTGCCACTGATTTTGTTGCGCAGTTTTCGATATTTCTAAAGAGAAATGATATTTAAAACATCAATACTTTAAAAAATCTTTACATCTAATCTTTAGCATGCCGATCATTTGAAATGAATTACTTTAATCCGGAAAATAAACATTCGTTTTCCATTTTTTTTCTTGTTTATATTACACAAGTTACTTCCGTGATATATTTGGCAGCAGGTATTCTGGTAAATAATTTTGTAATCGTAACACCGTCATGATGATTTCTGTTGTGTTGATATATATGATTATGGTTTCTGTAGTGTTAACAGATATGTTAATGAATTCTGTTTTATTGATGGATATATGTTTGTAATCTGGAGACGATGATTATTTTCAGTTGTGTTAATATTTGTTTTGAAAATGATTTAATTAAATGCATTGTTGATGAACTGCCGCGTTGATAGATATGATGTCGATTTCTGTTATTGATAAATATTATATATATGATGACTATTTCTGTTGTTGATAGATGTGACGATTTCTGTTGTTGATAGATATGACGATTTCTGTTGTTGATAGATATGACAATTTCTGTTGTTGATAGATATGATGATGATTTCTGTTGTTGATAGATATGATGATTTCTGTTGTTGATAGATATGACGATTTCTGTTGTTGATAGATATGATGATTTCTGTTGTTGACATATATGCATGAGGACGATTTCTGTTGTTGATAGTTCTATATGACAATTTCTGTTGTTGATAGATATGATGAGGATTTTTGATAGATATGATGGCAATTTCTGTTGTTGATAGATGTGATGACTATTTCTGTTGTTGATAGATATGACAATTTCTGTTGTTGATAGATATGGGGATTTCTGTTGTTGTTAGATATGATGACGATTTCTGTTGTTGATAGATATGATGATTTCTGTTGTTGATGGATATGACAATTTCTGTTGTTGATAGATATGACAATTTCTGTTGTTGATGGATATGATGATGATTTCTGTTGTTGATAGATATGACGATTTCTGTTGTTGACATATATAAGGACGATTTCTGTTGTTGATAGTTCTATATGACAATTTCTGTTGTTGATAGATATGATGAGGATTTTTGATAGATATGATGGCAATTTCTGTTGTTGATAGATGTGATGACTATTTCTGTTGTTGATAGATATGGGGATTTCTGTTGTTGATAGATATGACGATTTCTGTTGTTGATAGATATGATGATGATTTCTGTTGTTGATAGATATGATGATGATTTCTGTTGTTGATAGATATGACGATTTCTGTTGTTGATAGATATGACGATTTCTGTTGTTGATAGATATGACGATTTCTGTTGTTGATAGATATGATGATGATTTCTGTTGTTGATAGATATGACAATTTCTGTTGTTGATAGATATGACAATTTCTGGTGTTGATAGATATGATGATGATTTCTGTTGTTGATAGATATGATGATGATTTCTGTTGTTGATAGATATGACAATTTCTGTTGTTAATAGTTATGATGATGATTTCTGTTGTTGATAGATATGATGATGATTTCTGTTGTTGATAGATATGACGATTTCTGTTGTTGATACATATGACTATTTCTGTTGTTGATAGATATGATGATGATTTCTGTTGTTGATAGATATGACAATTTCTGTTGTTGATAGATATGACAATTTCTGTTGTTGATACATATGACGATTTCTGTTGTTGATAGATATGATGATGATTTCTGTTGTTGATAGATATGACAATTTCTGTTGTTGATAGATATGACAATTTCTGTTGTTGATAGATATGACAATTTCTGTTGTTGATAGATATGACGATTTCTGTTGTTGATAGATATGACGATTTCTGTGTTGAGCAATATAAGGACGATTTTCTGTTGTTGATGAGATATGACGATTTCTGTTGCTTGATAGATATGATGTGATTTCTGTGTTGATAGATATGACAATTTCCTGGTGTTGATAGATATGATGATTGATTTATGCTTTTGATAGATATGACGATTTCTGTTGTTGATAGATCTGTGATGATTTCTGTTGTTGATAAGATATGATGATGATTTCTGTTGTGTGGCTAGATACTGCTGATGATTTCTGTTGTTGATTAGATATGACGATTTCTTGTTGTTGATGGATATGATGATTTCTGTGTTGATAGATATGATGATTTCGTGTTGATATATGATGATTTCTGTTGTTGATAGATATGACGATTTCTGTTGTTGAGAATTGATGATGATTTCTGTTGTTGATAGATATAGATTCTGTTGTTTGATAGAAATGACAATTTCTGTTTGTTAATAGATAGTACAATTTCTGTTGTGATAGATATGATGATGATTTCTGTTGTTGATGAGATATGATGTGATTTCTGTTGTTGATAGATATGACGATTTCTGTTGTTGATAGATATGACGATTTCTGTTGTTGATAGATATGATGATGATTTCTGTTGTTGATAGATATGACAATTTCTGTTGTTGATAGATATGACAATTTCTGTTGTTGATAGATATGACAATTTCTGTTGTTGATAGATATGACGATTTCTGTTGTTGATAGATATGACGATTTCTGTTGTTGACATATATAAGGACGATTTCTGTTGTTGATAGTTCTATATGACAATTTCTGTTGTTGATAGATATGATGAGGATTTTTGATAGATATGATGGCAATTTCTGTTGTTGATAGATGTGATGACAATTTCTGTTGTTGATAGATATGGGGATTTCTGTTGTTGTTAGATATGATGACGATTTCTGTTGTTGATAGATATGATGATTTCTGTTGTTGATAGATATGACAATTTCTGTTGTTGGTAGATATGATGATGATTTCTGTTGTTGATAGATATGACGATTTCTGTTGTTGATAGATATGATGACGATTTCTGTTGTTGATAGATATGATGACGATTTCTGTTGTTGATAGATATGACGATTTCTGTTGTTGACAGATATGACAATTTCTGTTGTTGATAGATATGATGATGATTTCTGTTGTTGATAGATATGACGATTTCTGTTGTTGACAGATATGACAATTTCTGTTGTTGATAGATAATAATGATGATGATTTCTGTTGTTGAAAGATATGATGATTTCTGTTGTTGATAGATATGAGGAGGATTTCTGTTGTTGACAGATATGATGATGATTTCTGTTGATAGATATGATGACGATTTCTGTTGTTTATGATATGATCATTTCTGTTGTTGATAGATATGAGGAGGATTTCTGTTGTTGATAGATATGAGGATGATTTCTGTAGTGTTGATAGATAAAGTGATGCTTTTTGTTGCGATATGCAAGTTTGTGATGATAATTTCTATTGTGTAACCCTCTGCAGCATGAATTCCATGAAAAACGTTTCTGTGAAATCCAGTGCCTGGATTGAGTGGACAACTTTAGCAGAAATATAGAAAACCGAAAGATATGTGATAATACTAGACTTTTCAAAGGCATGTGACAAAGTTAGCCACAATCTACTTCTTCCTAAACACCAGCACTATGGCATTTTAGACACAACAATGTAGAAAATGCAAGAACTTTTTAAATTTTCATTTGATTCCTTTCAAATTTGGTATGGTTCCACAAGAAACAATAATGTTTAACATATGAAAAGGGTTTTTATGTCATATTCCAACTTTCCATAAAATTGTAGTTATGGTTCTTTGCATTGCAGTTCTTGTATCTTGTGTTCAATTTCTTGTGGGTACAACTAGCCCCACAGTTTGTGCAGGCAGGCTTTTTTGGCTGGTCTTCTGACAGCTTTTGTTATAATTGTATGTTTAATTAAACCAATATATGATCTTGACTATCACCAGTAATTGACATCTCCAATAGCATTTTACTTCCTCTTATTATTCTTTCTTACATTATAGATATTGACAAGCATATGTTGCCCCAATCTGTGGTGCTCGGTTTTTTTTTTTTTTACCACTGTTGTTGATCATGCACACTAAGTAGCAAAATCTTTGACAAGAAGAATTTGGCCAGTAAAAGGATAAAGAAGAATAATGTATAAGATATAATGATGTTCTGTAGTGTTGATACATATAATGTTTTCTATATATGGTGATATATATGGTTAATTTTTTTTTTGTGTTGATGATAATATTTGAGGTGTGTTAAATATGATGATGTCTTTTGTTTATGTTGATATATTTTGAGGATATTTTTTGTGTTGTTGTGCATGATGATGATTTTTGTTATGTTTTTTTTATATGGTGTCACATTTATAAACTCATGATTAAATTTGATCCTGTCTTTGTTTCATCAGCCCTATTTTTTCCTTCAGTTCAGACTATATTCAGCATCAGCATCATCATGAATATCATGAAAGTCTCTGAGGGATCATTCTGGTATTTTGGATTTGGGAGTAACTTGCTGAAACAGAGGATCAAGTTGAAAAATCCAAGTGCTGTTTTTATAACCAATGCCAAACTAAATGTAAGTTTATTGAACTGTATTTTGATATACTGTTTTTTTTTATTTTTAAATTTCTTGTGCTTATGAGTTATTGTGTCCAGTCTTTGTTCATTGTGCCTTATTCCTCATCATTTCATAGGTAATATTCTGTAAATTTTTTTCAAACTTGCTCTGAAAAACTGCTGTCACATAATTTACATGTAGGTCAAGTTTGTGTGCAGGGAATTTAAGGTCAATAAGTAGGCCACTTAAAAAAAATCATACATGTTGAAGGACCTTGTTAAAGTAGGTCTGAGATACCCATGTGGCCTGATAAAGATCATGGATTATTTACCAAAAATTTCATTATTGTGTACAATGATTTGTTACTTTTATAACATGTTTTGAAAGTCAGATTATAATTTACAAATTTGGAAAATCCTTATTTATTGTAGATTTAAAATTGTGCCCAGCAAGGCCCTCAAAAGTCTAAGACTGCCATCTTTTCCATAAAAGAAAAATGATAATTGTTACATAATTTTACCTGTAGCCCAAATTAGGTAAATAATTATATATAAAAAGTTATTAAAAGTAACAAACAGGTATTTCTGAAAGTTTTCTATTTTACCTGGTTTTTCAAGAGTATGGTGTTATTTTGAACCGATGTTTGAAATTCTTTTTAGAACAAATGCCCCAAATTTAATATGTTTACATGTATTTATAAACAATTCTCATTTAAAATAGTGTCTAAATTATTGAATTTCCAAAATTAAATGGAAGTATGACATTTGAGTGACACAGGTCTGATTGGAACCTTTGTTACATTGCCTCATTTTATAATATGTTATCGTTTTGTATTTATATCAAGTAAAAATTTCTGTGGTCACGAGACTTGTTGACTTTTATTTTAATGACTTAGTACTCCATAAATACATTCTAGTTTGCCTGTATTGGTTTTTGAGATAGTTCTCATTAATGCTATATGCTTCATTGGCTTCTTATTGTAGATCTTATCACTGTAACTTTTCAGTCAGACTTGTGTTATTTTGAATACTTTGTATTTTTTTGAATACTTTACATTCTCAGAGACTTGTATTATTTTGAATACTTTACATTCTCAGAGACTTGTATTATTTTGAATACTTTACATTCTCAGAGACTTGTATTATTTTGAATACTTTACATTCTCAGAGACTTGTATTATTTTGAATACTTTACATTCTCAGAGACTTGTATTATTTTGAATACTTTGTATTTTTTTGAATACTTTACATTCTCAGAGACTTGTATTATTTTGAATACTTTACATTCTCAGAGACTTGTATTATTTTGAATACTTTACATTCTCAGAGACTTGTATTATTTTGAATACTTTACATTCTCAGAGACTTGTATTATTTTGAATACTTTACCTTCTCAGAGCCTTGTTAGCTTACCTGAGCTGAAAGCTCAGATGAGCTATTGCTATCCATCTTCGTCCGCCATGCGTCGTCCGTTGTGCGCAGTGTGTAAACTTTTTACATTTTAATCTTCTCCTCCAAAACCACTGGGCCAAATTTAATGAAACTTGGTAACCATTATGCCTGGGTGAAGCCCTTTCAGATTTGCACAAATGAAGGAGTTATGTCCCCTTGGGGCCCCATAAGGGGGGAAATAGTGAAAAACTTTAAAAATCTTCTCCTCTGAATCTACAAGAGATATACCTTAGTTATTTCAATTATAACATCTTTAGGTCATCTATTTTCAGATTTGCACAAATGGTAGCCATGGGGCTCAAAATGGGGAAATTGTAGAAACTGAGTGAGGGAATTGCAAAAAATCATATAATTGTCACTATATCTTGAAAACTATTAACTTTTTGTATAGGCATGTATATTAGAATATTGTAGGTATTAACATGATCATTTTGATATATTGGTCAAGGTCATATGTTGAAAAGTCAAGGTCACAGCTGCAAAAGAAGACTTTAATTGCTAATTATCTTGAAAACTTTCAACTTTTTGTATAGACATGTATATTACATAATTGTAGATATTGACATGCTGATTGTTGAAAGGTCAAGGTCACAGCTGCAAAAGAAGACTTAAATTGCTAATTATCTTGAAAACTATTAACTTTTTGTATAGGCATGTACATAAGAATATTGTAGGTATTGTGACAAGGATCATTTTGTTATATGGTTCAAGGTCATATGTTGAAAGGTCAAGGTCACAGCTGCAAAAGAAGACTAAATTGCTAATTATCTTGAAAACTATTAACTTTTTGTATAGGCATGTATAGTAGAATATTGTAGGTATTGTGACAGCAATTATTTGATATATGGATCAAGGTCATATGTTGAAAGGTCAAGGTCACAGCTGCAAAAGAAGACTTAAAATGCTAATTATTTTGAAAACTATTAACTTTTTGCATAGGCATGTATATTAGAATATTGTAGGTATTGACATGATGATCATTTTGATATATGGTCCAAGGTCATATGTTAAAAGGTCAAGGTCACAGCTGAAAAAGGAGACTTAAATTGCTAACTATCTTGAAAACTATTAACTTTTTGTATAGGCATGTATATTAGAATATTTTAGGTATTGACATGACGATCATTTTGATATATGGTTCAAGGTCATATGTTCAAAGGTCAACATCATATCAACATAGGAATACTTAAATTTTTAATTATCTTGAAAGCTTTAAATTTCATGCATAGGCATGTATATTAGAATATTGTAGGTATTGACATGACAATCATTTTGGTATGTTGCTGAAGGTCATATAAGTTAAAAGGTTAAGGACATAGCCGTATAAGTATACTGAAATTGATTAATGATTTGGAAATTATTCATTGCACTACAGTCACTTCATGCATATTATATAAGCTAATTGTAAATGATATGTGAGTTGATATGTTTCTGATTAAGTTTTGTGGGAGTTTTTAACTTGAGAAAACTTTAAAATTTTCTGTACCTAATATATTGTCTATTGCACTTTGCAAACAATATTGGACATATCTTTAGGTAAGCGTTAATGCCCATGGGCCTCTTGTATTATTTTGAATACTTTACATTCTCAGAGCCTTGTATTATTTTGAATACTTTACATTCTCAGAGCCTTGTATTATTTTGAATACTTTACATTATCAGGGCTACAGATTAAGTTTTTCCTCCAAGGATTATAACCCACATACATGTGTCTGGCATGGTGGAGGGGCCACTTTAATAGAGGATCCAGATAGCTTTGTTTGGGGTTGTGTGTGGAAATTGAAGAATGAAGACATAAAGAATTTAGACAAGTAATACTGCTATGGAAACATGTACAATCAAATCTATCTAAAGTTGTCAGATCTGTGTATTGATGAATCTGGGATGGACAGGAATCAGAGATTTTATACAGTTATCTTTCTTTGTATTTCTTATTGATAATTGGAGTGAAGTGATGTTCTTTAAAGCCTCAGTCAAGATTCTTATATTGAGACAGTCAGTTCTGGAAGGGAGTACCTGGAGAAAAACACCAACATTCAGCAAGAGAACTGACAAACTTTCATGCACTAGGATCTGTCAGTGGGATTCAGATCTAGGTTGGCTCTTGCACAATCTGTAATGAATGATGTCACTTCCCTGTTCACACATACACAATGTGTAATAAATGATGTCACTTCCCTGTTGACTCTTGTACAATATGTAATAAATGATGTCACTTCCCTGTTGACACATGCACAATATGTAACAAATGATGTCACTTCCCTGTTGACTCTTGCACAATATGTAACAAATGATGTCACTTCCCTGTTGACTCTTGCACAATATGTAATAAAGATGTCACTTCCCTGTTGACACATGCACAATATGTAACGAATGATGTCCTTTTCCTGTTGATTCATGCACAATATGTAACAATGATGTCACTTTCCTGTTGTCTCTTGCACAATATGTAACAAATGATGATGTCATTTTCCTGTTGACTCGTGCACAATATGTAACAATTGATGATGTTATTTTCCTGTTGACTTGTACACAATATGTAACAAATGATGTCACTTCCCTGTTGACTCTTGCACAATATGTAACAAATGATGTCACTTCCCTGTTGACTCTTGCACAATATGTAACGAATGATGTCATTTTCCTGTTGATTCATGCACAATATGTAACAAATGATGTCACTTCCCTGTTGACTCTTGCACAATATGTAACAAATAATGATGTCATTTTCCTGTTGACTCGTGCACAATATGTAACAAATGATGATGTCATTTTCCTGTTGACTCGTACACAATATGTAACAAATGATGTCATTTTCCTGTTGACTCTTGCAAAATATGTAATAAAGATGTCACTTCCATGTTGACAAATGCACAATATGTAACAAATGATGTCATTTCCCTGTAGACTCGTGCACAGTGTGTAACAAATGATGTCATTTCCCTGTTGTCTCTTGCACAATATGTAACAAATGATGATGTCATTTTCCTGTTGACTCGTGCACAATATGTAACAAATGATGATATCATTTTCCTGTTGACTCGTACACAATATGTAACAAATGATGTCACTTCCCTGTTGACTCTTGCACAATATGTAACAAATGATGTCACTTCCCTGTTGACTCTTGCACAATATGTAATAAAGATGTCACTTCCCTGTTGACACATACACAATGTGTAATAAATGATGTCACTTCCCTGTTGACTCTTGTACAATATGTAATAAATGATGTCACTTCCCTGTTGACACATGCACAATGTGTAACAAATGATGTCACTTCCCTGTTGACTCTTGCACAATATGTAACAAATGATGTCACTTCCCTGTTGACTCTTGCACAATATGTAACAAATGATGATGTCATTTTCCTGTTGACTCGTACACAATATGTAACAAATGATGTCACTTCCCTGTTGACTCTTGCACAGTATGTAACAAATGATGTCACTTCCCTGTTGACTCTTGCACAATATGTAATAAAGATGTCACTTCCCTGTTGACACATGCACAATATGTTATGAATGATGTCATTTTCCTGTTGATTCATGCACAATATGTTACAAATTATGTCACTTTCTTGTTGTCTCTTGCACAATATGTAACAAATGATGATGTCATTTTCATGTTGACTCATGCACAATATGTAACAAATGATGATGTCATTTTCATGTTGACTCATGCACAATATGTAACAAATGATGATGTCATTTTCCTGTTGACTCGTGCACAATATGTAACAAATGATGTCACTTCCCTGTTGACTCTTGCACAAAGTGTAATAAATGATGTCACTTCCCTGTTAACACATGCACAATATGTAACAAATGATGTCACTTCCCTGTTGACACATGCACAATATGTAACAAATGATGTCATCTTCATGTTGATTCTTGCACAATATGTAATGAATGATGTCATTTTCCTGTTGCCTTGTGCAAAATATGTAACAAATGATGTCATTTTCCTGTTGACTCATGCATTATATATAACAAATGATGTCATTTTCCTGTTGAATCGTGCACAATATGTAACAAATGATGTCATTATTGTTGACTCATGCACAGTATGTAACAAATGATGTCATTTTCCTGTTGACTCGTGCATAATATGTAACAAATGATGTCATTTCCCTGTTGACTTGTGCACAATATGTAACAAATGATGTCATTTCCCTGTTGACTCGTGCACAATGTATAACAAATGATTTCATTTCCCTGTTGACTCATCCACAATATGTAACAAATGATGTCATTTTCCTGTTGACTCGTGCACAATATGTAACAAATGATGTCATTTCCCTGTTGACTCCTGCACAATATGTAACAAATGATGATGTCATTTTCATGTTGACTCATGCACAATATGTAACAAATGATGATGTCATTTTCCTGTTGACTCGTGCACAATATGTAACAAATGATGTCACTTCCCTGTTGACTCTTGCACAATGTGTAATAAATGATGTCACTTTCCTGTTGTCTCTTGCACAATATGTAACAAATGATGATGTCATTTTCCTGTTGACTCGTACACAATATGTAACAAATGATGACACTTCCCTTATGACTCTTGTACAATATGTAACAAATGATGTCACTTCCCTGTTGACTCTTGCACAATATGTAATAAAGATGTCACTTCCCTGTTGACACATACACAATGTGTAACAAATGATGTCACTTCCCTGTTGACTCTTGTACAATATGTGATAAATGATGTCACTTCCCTGTTGACTCTTGTACAATATGTAATAAATGATGTCACTTCCCTGTTGACACATGCACAATATGTAACAAATGATGTCACTTCCCTGTTGACTCTTGCACAATATGTAACAAATGATGTCACTTCCCTGTTGACTCTTGCACAATATGTAATAAAGATGTCACTTCCCTGTTGACACATGCACAATATGTAACGAATGATGTCCTTTTCCTGTTGATTCATGCACAATATGTAACAATGATGTCACTTTCCTGTTGTCTCTTGCACAATATGTAACAAATGATGATGTCATTTTCCTGTTGACTCGTGCACAATATGTAACAATTGATGATGTTATTTTCCTGTTGACTTGTACACAATATGTAACAAATGATGTCACTTCCCTGTTGACTCTTGCACAATATGTAACAAATGATGTCACTTCCCTGTTGACTCTTGCACAATATGTAACGAATGATGTCATTTTCCTGTTGATTCATGCACAATATGTAACAAATGATGTCACTTCCCTGTTGACTCTTGCACAATATGTAACAAATAATGATGTCATTTTCCTGTTGACTCGTGCACAATATGTAACAAATGATGATGTCATTTTCCTGTTGACTCGTACACAATATGTAACAAATGATGTCATTTTCCTGTTGACTCTTGCAAAATATGTAATAAAGATGTCACTTCCATGTTGACAAATGCACAATATGTAACAAATGATGTCATTTCCCTGTAGACTCGTGCACAGTGTGTAACAAATGATGTCATTTCCCTGTTGTCTCTTGCACAATATGTAACAAATGATGATGTCATTTTCCTGTTGACTCGTGCACAATATGTAACAAATGATGATATCATTTTCCTGTTGACTCGTACACAATATGTAACAAATGATGTCACTTCCCTGTTGACTCTTGCACAATATGTAACAAATGATGTCACTTCCCTGTTGACTCTTGCACAATATGTAATAAAGATGTCACTTCCCTGTTGACACATACACAATGTGTAATAAATGATGTCACTTCCCTGTTGACTCTTGTACAATATGTAATAAATGATGTCACTTCCCTGTTGACACATGCACAATGTGTAACAAATGATGTCACTTCCCTGTTGACTCTTGCACAATATGTAACAAATGATGTCACTTCCCTGTTGACTCTTGCACAATATGTAACAAATGATGATGTCATTTTCCTGTTGACTCGTACACAATATGTAACAAATGATGTCACTTCCCTGTTGACTCTTGCACAGTATGTAACAAATGATGTCACTTCCCTGTTGACTCTTGCACAATATGTAATAAAGATGTCACTTCCCTGTTGACACATGCACAATATGTTATGAATGATGTCATTTTCCTGTTGATTCATGCACAATATGTTACAAATTATGTCACTTTCTTGTTGTCTCTTGCACAATATGTAACAAATGATGATGTCATTTTCATGTTGACTCATGCACAATATGTAACAAATGATGATGTCATTTTCATGTTGACTCATGCACAATATGTAACAAATGATGATGTCATTTTCCTGTTGACTCGTGCACAATATGTAACAAATGATGTCACTTCCCTGTTGACTCTTGCACAAAGTGTAATAAATGATGTCACTTCCCTGTTAACACATGCACAATATGTAACAAATGATGTCACTTCCCTGTTGACACATGCACAATATGTAACAAATGATGTCATCTTCATGTTGATTCTTGCACAATATGTAATGAATGATGTCATTTTCCTGTTGCCTTGTGCAAAATATGTAACAAATGATGTCATTTTCCTGTTGACTCATGCATTATATATAACAAATGATGTCATTTTCCTGTTGAATCGTGCACAATATGTAACAAATGATGTCATTATTGTTGACTCATGCACAGTATGTAACAAATGATGTCATTTTCCTGTTGACTCGTGCATAATATGTAACAAATGATGTCATTTCCCTGTTGACTTGTGCACAATATGTAACAAATGATGTCATTTCCCTGTTGACTCGTGCACAATGTATAACAAATGATTTCATTTCCCTGTTGACTCATCCACAATATGTAACAAATGATGTCATTTTCCTGTTGACTCGTGCACAATATGTAACAAATGATGTCATTTCCCTGTTGACTCCTGCACAATATGTAACAAATGATGATGTCATTTTCATGTTGACTCATGCACAATATGTAACAAATGATGATGTCATTTTCCTGTTGACTCGTGCACAATATGTAACAAATGATGTCACTTCCCTGTTGACTCTTGCACAATGTGTAATAAATGATGTCACTTTCCTGTTGTCTCTTGCACAATATGTAACAAATGATGATGTCATTTTCCTGTTGACTCGTACACAATATGTAACAAATGATGACACTTCCCTTATGACTCTTGTACAATATGTAACAAATGATGTCACTTCCCTGTTGACTCTTGCACAATATGTAATAAAGATGTCACTTCCCTGTTGACACATACACAATGTGTAACAAATGATGTCACTTCCCTGTTGACTCTTGTACAATATGTGATAAATGATGTCACTTCCCTGTTGACACATGCACAATGTGTAACAAATGATGTCACTTCCCTGTTGACTCTTGCACAATATGTAACAAATGATGTCACTTCCCTGTTGACTCTTGCACAATATGTAATAAAGATGTCACTTCCCTGTTGACACATGCACAATATGAACAAATGATGTCATTTTCCTGTTGATTCATGCACAATATGTAACAATGATGTCACTTTCCTGTTGTCTCTTGCACAATATGTAACAAATGATGATGTCATTTTCCTGTTGACTTGTGCACAATATGTAACAAATGATGTCATTTCCCTGTTGACTTGTGCACAATATGTAACAAATGATGTCATTTTCCTGTTGACTCATGCACAATGTGTAACAAATAATGTCATTTTCCTGTTGACTCTTGCACAATATGTAATAAATGATGTCATTCCCCTGTTGACTCGTGCACAATATGTAACAAATGATGTCATTTCCCTGTTGATTCGTGCACAGTGTGTAACAAATTATGTCATTTTCATGTTGACTCATGCACAATATATAATGAATGATGTCTTTTCCCTGTTGACTTGTGCACAATATGTAACAAATGATGTCATTTCCCTGTTGACTCGTGCACAGTGTGTAACAAATGATGTCATTTCCCTGTTGAATCGAGCACAATGTGCAACAAAATATATATTTCAGTTTTATGTTGACTCATTTAAATTTTGAAGCCTGCTTTATTCTATTATATTTGTTTTTAAATATTATGTTGATGCATGTAAAATATACCCTGGCCTGGCGATGAAACAGAACACCTTCTAAATGTAACTGATGATTTTTTTCTCAATCCATCATTTTAAATATGTAGCTCAGCCATCTAATTTACTAAAATGGTTAATTACCAATCTATCACTACAATGAACAGAAATATTATCAGATGAGCATTTGTAATACCTACCATATAACCTGAATGTGCTTTATGTGTTCACTTTAGTGATGATACTGGGTGTTTTTAAGATCTTTGGTAATGCATTTTCTGTATAATAATCTTGGTAGAGGTACTGTTTTATTTTTGTTCTTTGTAGACAAGAGTATACTTATGAACCAATTACAGTAGAAGTTGTCTCCCCTCAAAACGAAGTATACATATGCCGATCATATCACAAGGATTTGGATGACAAACTTGATAACCGACCTTCACCTCAGTATAAAGACATTGTATTGAGAGGGGCTGAACAGAATCAGTTACCAGAGGATTATATAGATATGATACGTAATGTGGAAGACAATGGATTCAGTGGTCAACTAGAACTCTATGATGAGATCATCTCACAAATAAAGCATGCAGATGCTTAGTGTATTTAGTGTGTTAATAGAGAAGTGTAAAGTTTAACAGTAATTCTGTGATTGCCAATCAAAACTTAATATACAATAATAAGCAAATTCTGTGATAAACATTGAAATAGTTTGAATGTTTATTCTGTAAACAATTAACTAAATATATAAATGTACGAGGAATGTCTCTTCCACAAATCACGTAACAAATAACCCCAGTACCTGAATAATGTAATCATTTAATGTGTCTTATGTGCACATCATGAACAAAAGAATTGACCTGTTTTATCATTAAAGATCTCTGAAAACATGCATCTTATAGAAACCAATGCAAAGCATAGAATGTTTAGACTTTGTTTCCATGAAACTTTCACTAATAATAAGAAATACAGAAAGTTTATTCTTGATAAAACTTAATTTCCTAAGTAAACAACAATTCAGATATATTTAGATTACCTGATCATCATATCTATGGAATCCATACCACGCCAGTTAGTCAGATTACCTGATCATCATATCTATGGAATCCATACCACGCCAATTAGTCAGATTACCTGATCATCATATCTATGGAATCCATACCACGCCAGTTAGTCAGATTACCTGATCATCATATCTATGGAATCCATACCACCCAAGTTAGTCAGATTACCTGATCATCATATCTATGGAATCCATACCACGCCAGTTAGTCAGATTACCTGATCATCATATCTATGGAATCCATACCACACAAGTTAGTCAGATTACCTGATCATCATATCTATGGTATCCAAGTGACAGAGATAAATAAATTATCCAAATTATTTAAAATCATTAAATGAATGATAATTAGTTTCAGTAATATCTAGATATTAGTGTTATGCTAAATTAAAATGACTTGCAAGATACCATAAAATAAAAAAATATATTGATGGCATAAAATAAAAAATATATTGATGGCATAAAAAAAATATATCGATGGCATAAAATAAAAAATATATTGATGGCATCAAATAAAAATATCTTGATGGCATAAAATGAAAAATATATTGATAAAATATATTGATGGCATAAAATAAAAAATATCTTGATGGCATAAAATAAAAAATATCTTGATGGCATAAAATAAAAAATATATTGATGGCATAAAAAAAAAATATCTTGCAAATAAAAAAAATGTGATTATGTAAACATGGTACAATATTTACATATCAGTCAGACTATATACAGAATCACTGGTAAGAAAAACTATTATTTTATTTATTGAAGATGTAACCAGGTTCAGGTTTGTGGTCATATAAGTTGTCCAGTGATATATGTTTTCTATTGTGTCATGTGATGTCTATTTATGTAACTTGTCTAAATATAGTCTAGTTGTCTATATGTCTGTGTTATTGACCTTTACAGGTGACTGATTTAGGACTTGTTTGACCACTATGGACTTATGGGGCACTCATTGTTTTAATTTACCGCCAAATTTATATCTAATAGTCATCAACCATTGTGGTCATTTAAAAATTTAATATAATATTTATTCAGGAATTTCGGAAATACACCATTCCAGGTATATAAAATATATTATTATTTGATAACTTATTTAAATTTAGTATTTTTGATAATTTTGCGGTAATGTTATTAACTTTTAATAAATTTCTTAAAACTCAAAATTGGTTATTATCTATATTTTATAGGCTATATATATAATTATATATATTACGTAGAGGAAGAATTCACGTTTGAAAAACATAAATTGCTAAGAATGAAAACAAAATAAACTGATATATTGTTTTGTTTCCAAATTGAGGAGTTATTATTCATTACTTCCCCAAGAGTTTACAGAGTTAAAAGTGTTAGTATTTTTATAAAAGAAGTGGTAAATGAAAAATTGGTAATCGGAAAATGAATTTCATGGATCATGATTAGAAGTGTTTTTTTTTTTAAAAAATCCCCAAAAATCAGAAAATTGAAAAACCGTAGTAATGCAGCTTTAAATTTTCATGTGCCATATGTGCACATTTCGGAAAATCATTCCTCATCAGTGACACTAGGGGCCGAAGAGTTTGGCAAGAGGAGATTATGTGGTTGTAGTTGATTTGTACATTCGTTACTTTGAGGTCCGTCACCTCCAAGACTCCTCAGCGAAGCCCGATATTGCCAAACTACAGTCCAAATTTTCTCATCGTGGTGTCCCAGGGAAACTGACGTCTGATAATGGACCGCAGTATGATAGCTCAAAAGTTTGGGGATTTCAGCAAAGGTTATGGTTTTAATTCCGTGACACCACTTAGAGCCCGAATTACACATACCCGCAATCGAATGTGCTTGCTGAAAAAACCGACCAGACATTTTCTCGAAATGCAGAGCTGATCACCAAGATTCTTATTTATGTATCTTGGAATAAACACACAAGAAGCGACTGTGTCTCCCGCACAGGTCCTAATACTGACTACTCGTGATATACGGTAAATCACGTAGAATTCCGTAAATGTCTATCTGGTTGTAAAGCTGCTCCGACTTTCAAATTTCTTGGCTCAAAACAGGCTTTGAAACGTCATGTTGAAGGAGAAACCGTAAGAATCAAACACGACGGTTTGTTAAAATTGGCAACTGTAACCAAAGTGTTAGACGGACGCGAATTTAGACGATCCAATATCCACTGCCGTGTTGCTCCTAAACGTTACTCCAGTATTAATTTAATCTCACGATGCAGAGTCACATCACCAAATCCAATTTCACCTCTTCCCAGCAGAGTTACCTGTGGACCCTGTCTAAAATCAGAATGACGCCTTTTGTAATAAGGAAATTCCAAACATCAAATTAAGCCATGCTAATCCTGACCGGATATTATTATTATCAATATTTTTGTAAAATCTTAACATAAGGGAAGAAAATAGTTTTTTTTATTAAACTTAATAATTGAATTTAAAAATTAATGTATTTCTAAATAAAATCTTTTAAAACTTGGAATTTCTAAAAAAATATGCATTAAATAAAATTATATATTTGAACACAAAAATTCACTATGACAACTCCCCCCTACTTTAGATAATTTCGTCCACGAAATTTTGATCAAGTGGGATCTGAAAGTTATCATTAATGGGAAAAATGTAAAACATATGTACACAAATTCACAAAGTAAAAAGTAACACAATAAACAAAAGTCAATTAACACATGAATATCTACATGAGAAGTATGATATATATAAGTCTACAAGTAGACAATTTGTGCAACAACAGTTGCAAATTAGATCAGAATGATGTTATTTGCTATTATACAGTTCATGATTAATGTTATATGTTGCTTTATAGTTCATTATTACTCTGTTTTCACTATATTGTTCTAATAGAGTCTGTTAATGCACACTATATAATAAATTCATACACTGATATATATATATATATATGTCATACACTAACATAAGCATTTTCCATCTTCTTTTTTTTTTTTTTTTTTTTTTTGATTTCATGAATAAAACATTGGAACTGTACTGATATAAGAACATCACAAAATAATGCAACAAGTCCTGAATATAAGGTCATATCAATATTTAAATGAAACATTTTATCCAGCTTAGTAATTAATGTGACTTGTTTGAGTAACAATTAACTGAACCTACACATTACGCAAAACTTGTCTAAAATCAGAATGACGCCTTTTGTAATAAGGAAATTCCAAACATCAAATTAAGCCATGCTAATCCTGACCGGATATTATTATTATCAATATTTTTGTAAAATCTTAACATAAGGGAAGAAAATAGTTTTTTTTATTAAACTTAATAATTGAATTTAAAAATTATGACTCATGGTGAGCCATATGTTAGAACTGTGCATCAGTACTAGGATTGAGAACTGATGCAAAACCCTGATGTGTCACAAAGACATAGGCATTAAATGACTGCTTTAAAATTTTCTTTAGTTTATAATAAGTAAATAAACCAATATTGACATAATTTGGAACCTATATGGTTTTTGATGTTAATTTATTTGTGACTTGGAATGAGGGATACAAAACAAAAACTTGTAAATTAGGAAATGTTGATAAAGACACCTCATTTATTGATGGTGTGGTAAAATGAAAATAAGATGGACACAAAGATAATATTAGAACTGGTACTATAACACAATCACCCCCAGATGTAATTTCTACATAAATTGTACATTTTGCACGTCTAGACCGATACAAGAAACAAACCAGTATGAATAAAAATATTAAGACTAGGGTACTCATTATTACTGATGCATGGACCCAAGAAAAATCTGTTTGAAAAAATTTCTTTAAAACAAAACCATTTGAAGGTGCTGCAGTAGAACTTATTTGAAAAATAAATGAAGGTATGGTTGCAGAAGTACATTTGACAAATTGTTGTAGAATTAGCATAAATGATGCATGATGAATTTTGTATAATGATTAAGATAAAAACTTAGAACAAGAATATTATGTAGTAAGAACTCCTCTGTACACAAGATTTCTATATTTTGCAGCTCACTCTGAAAGGACAAAGTTTGTTTAGAATCATTAGTAACACTTCCATTGTAGCCATCCTTTAACATGTTATTACATGTTATTACATAACTGTTTATATGGACATCTTAGTACTGAAATTTCTGAACAACCTGCAAGGTTTTGTGTGACTTCCTTTGTACACATGGCACCAACATTGACAAAACATGAAGAAATCACTAGAAAACAGATGAACCATAACTGACCAGTTGATAGATTTCCTACAATATACCAAAGAGACAAAATAAAAATTAGATGTGCTGAATATCTGGTGAAAGTATGTTGGTCGACAGAACATACAATCTAGCACTATGAAAACAGTTAAACTGACAGTTAAACTGAAATTTGACACCAACACATCTGATTTTCATTTAGTATGAAAAAAAATGAAATATTTTTTTTTTGTTTTCTGAAATTTGCCATGGCTAGCTAATCAGTATAGTCAACAATCTGCATTCCATGATTGCCATTAATTCTTCATGGTCAAGCTGTCTGAATGCCAAATGCAAAAATGTAATGCTTACAACCAAGTGCTTACTAATCATAGACCTTTGTACTGGGATGTGCTACTTCTGAAGTTTTAAACAACCATTTATACTAATATCGTTCTACTTTCTATTGAAACAAGTTTTTCTTCTTTTTCCTTTCTTAGTGAACTCAAAATTGATTTGTTCCAACATGTCTGAGTCAAAGCTAGCATCTGGTTCCCATGACTTTGAACCATCATTCCATAACACTAGCATTAACCTGCGACCCCTCTGGAACTTACCAGTTAGTATTTTAGATACTGAAAATTTTTGTCCTTCATTTAGAAAAGTTTCTTTATCATTTACAGTTTGTTTGACTGTCTTGTTGTCTATACAAACCTCTGGTGCATCATTTGCCTGATTGTCATGGTCATTGTCATTGTTACCAACAGGTTGACTAGGAGTCAAAGTGTCTGATGTAGTGTTTGGTTGTACATCAGTATTATCCTCTATATTTACAGTGCTGTCATTGTCAACATTGACAGGTAGATTGAGGGAAGCATTTCTGTCTGTGTTAAGTGGTATGTCAAACTGACGTCTATGTATATCTGGGTCAATCTTAAGTTTGTAGCATTAATAAGTGACTTTAACACAGTGTCATTCTGAACATGTGGCAGTTTGTATGTAAAATTTGGACCAAGTTCTATAATGCGATAAGGACCATCTGCTTTATCATGTAATTTACGTGACAGACCTTTGGGAATTTTGTGAACGTCAAGTAAAACAAGATCTCCAACAGATAAATCTGGTATTTTCGAATTAAGGTCATATCTATCTTTATTTTTTTCTTTTTGTATGAGATCATTTTCTTTTGCAATTTCATGTACAACTTTAAGATTGGCCAAAAAGTCTTCAATATAATGCTTGAAGTTTGTACCAAGGTTCTGTTTTGGCTCCAATGCAATATCAAAAGGAAGACGCATTTCTTCTCCAAACATCATAAAGAAGGGTGAATACCCAGTAGTATTCGTAGAGGGAGATTTTCGATATGCCATCATAATAAAAGGTAACAAATGTGGCCAGTTAGATTGGTCCTTTTCGCAATAAGTCCGTAAACATTGTGCTAATGTACTATTTTGTCTTTCTACTGAACCATTTGTATTCGGATGATAACTGCTTGTGTGATGACGCCTAACCTTAAAGATTTCACAAACAGCTTTTACAATATTGGACATAAAACACTGACCTCTATCAGTAAAATTTTAGGTGCACCAAAACGTGCAAAAATCTCAGAACAGAGAACTGTGGCTACTTCTTTTGCAGTTTGAGTTGTCAAAGGAAATGCCTCAGTCCATCTGGTAAAAGCATCAACAACAACTAATATGCCCATATCCCTCCTTTGTTTTGGGCAACGGACCTAAAATATCAATGTGCCATCTATGAAATCTGCCCACAACTGGCATTTGTGATGTTGGAGGATTGTTAGAATTATAATTTCTTTTTGCCCTCTGACACCTATCACAAGTTTTCACATAGTTAGTTACATCTGAGTGCATTTTGGGCCAGTAATATTTCAGAACTAATGGCGAATACACTTTATCAATGCCAAGGTGTCCACCTCCTAACAGAGAATCATGATATGAATGTAAACACTCTTCTCGTAAAGACGTGGGCAGAGCTATTTGTTTGATAATGCGCATGTCAGCTGGCAATTTGTTACATCGCCGTTGGTACAAATGATATAAAACACCATCAGTAATAGTATAATACTGACTTTCAGCAACGATTGAACATGCAAGTTTTGGATCATCTGGTAAGGTTTTGTCCTGAAAATATTTAATTATATGACAAAAGTCTGGACATTGTTTTTGTTTCTCAATCAATGAAACTGGATTTTCAAGAGCATCTTTAAAATCCTCAGACTCAGTTTCTAAAGCTGAGATTGTATAACAACTATCCTGAACTTCATCGTCATAAATAAACTCATCAACTGAATGCCATCCTTCAGACTCACTATCAAATTCATGAAAATAAGACTCGGACTGAGTTACAGTTTTAGTGTTAGTCACAAGTTTATGCATTTGAATGGTTTCAGACTGCATGGTTGAGACTTCAGGATATGGGCGGCGACTAAGACAATCAGCTACAACATTACTTTTGCCTGGCTTATGCACAACCTCAAAATTTAGAGCCTGAAGTTCTAGAGCCCATCTTTCTAAACGCTTGGACAACTTTGCTGACTTTAGCCACTTAAGTGCACTGTGATCCGTTACAACAGTGAAGTGTGAATTTGCCAAATAAGGACGGTATGCTTCAACGCCTCTTATAATGGCCAAACATTCTTTTTCCGATGTAAAGTAACGTTTCTCAGCATCACTTAATGACTTGCCTCCATATGCTACAACATACTCTCTACCCTCATAATCTTTTTGACCTTAAACATATCCAACAGCTGTATCAGATGCATAACATGTGAGAATAAATGACCTGTCAGGCTGAGGATAAGACAAGATGGGAGCTGACAATAAAGCTTGTTTCATGGTGTCAAAACCCTGTTGGCACCCATCCGTCCAATCAAACTTAGCATTCTTACGCAGAAGTGCAGTCAAAGGGGAAACAATAGTAGAATGACCCTGAATAAAACGCCTGTAATAGTTTGCCATGCCCAAAAAACTTCTAATGTCTTTAACATTCTTGGGAATGGGAAACTGGCTTACTGCATTTGTCTTTTCAGGATCAACCTTAACACCATGCCGAGATATTATGTGACCTAAAAATTTCACCTCTTTGACAGCAAAATTACACTTAGAGGGTTGTAGTCGTAAGTTTGCATTTCTAAGCCTATCAAAAACCTGAGACAAATGGTCAAGATGTTCCTCAAAATTGCGATTGTATATCAGAATATCATCAATATACACAAGTTAGAAGCGCCAGTTAAGGCCCCTTAATACTTGTGTCATGAGACATTGAAAAGTAATGGCAGCATTCAAAAGACCATAGCTTAAACGCTTCCAAGAATATACACCTGATTGTGTGATAAAAGCACTTTTATGTTTTGTTTCTGGATCTAAGGGTATTTGCCAAAATGAACTTTTTAGGTTGAAATTTGTAAAATAACAAGCTTTAGCCTCACCCAAAGAATCAAAGACACTCTCTATATGAGGGAGAGGGAATGACATCGGTACAGTTACTTGGTTTAATTTTCGGTAGTCGATCGCCATTCTCCAACCTCCATCTTTTTTGGGTATCATGACCACAGGTGAGCACCACTCTGAATTACTTTCCTCAATGATATCTTTCTCTAACAATTCTTGTACTTGCCTATCTTGTTCCCTTTTAACTTGAGGAGACTGCCTATAAAAATTCTGCCTTACAGGTCGAGCACCTGGAACAGTAACTATTTTGTGATGATTCAGATCTGTCTTACCTAGTTCACTCATGTTAACTGCAAAACTAGACCTATTAGCCCTTAAAAATTTAAGCAACTTTTCTTTTTCTATATCTGTCAAGTCTGAGTCTGCTAAGTCAAAATGTAAGTCATCTGTACTGCAGTCAGTTACATCAGTTGTTGTCTGTAATGAAGAAACAGTCCTGTGATCTTCACTAACAGTTTCAATACCACTAACATCAACAGATATAACTTTTGCTAAAGTTTTGTTTGCTTTTAACCTGATATTTTCGTCAGTAGGGTTAAGCAAAGACAAGAAAGCCTTACCATTGCTAACACTAACTAAACATTTAGCTCCTGCTAACTGCAACTTTTCTAAATGTGGCAATGGTTCTAACAGTACAGTGGAGCCGTGTGATTGTCGAGATACTGCCACACTAATAAGTGTTTCAGAAAATTTAGGTATGGTGATTGGCTTTCTAGTTCTTGCTAATCCCTCATATGTATTAAGAGCACTAATAGTAATAACTTCATATTCATCTATAACTTCAAGTGTGTCATTGTCAAAATTCAATTTTGCTTTAGTTTCCTTTAAAAAATCAACTCCCAATATTAAGGAATGATGCAACTCTGGCAAAACATAAACTTTGGCAGTAAAATTCTTAGCACCTATCTGTAGAGATAGACTAACTGTGCCTAAAACATTGACATGATTACCATTTACTGCAATGACACTAGTTATTTCTGAAGGCAAAAGATTTACAGAAGAATAATCAGTTTTATTTAAAACTTGCCTATTTATAACAGAGATGTTTCCTCCTGTATCAATCAATGCATGAGTTTTGACCCCACCTACTAAAATTTGGGTTGTACTCTTTTTTGTATCTAAAGTTGTAATGAGGTTAATAGCACCATTCACTTTATCTTTGTGCCTATCTAAAGACGAACGCCTAGAGATAGGCGAGTCCCCCTATACTCTGTTATTGGCTTTATCATGTTTAAATTTCAGACATGCTCGTTTGAAATGACCTTGTTTGTGACAATGAAAACAAATTACATTAAGAGCTGGACATTTTGACCTTATAGAACAGGACTTACCGCCACAATAATTGCATTTTCTGGAATCAGGTTGATTTCTATTTCTGAAATGTACATTGTGTTGTTCTGGTCTGGAAATTGCAGCCAGTGTGTTGTCCATCCTTGAAATAAGTGTGTTAAGCAGGTTCTTTTCACGGGTTGCTATGGCCGTGTTGACAGCTTGCTGGATGGCAGTTGGGGAATTGGTGTTATCCATGATATCATAGGTTACTGAAACCGTCATTTCTGCCACAGCAGCAATTTCCCTTAATTCATCCATTGTTCTTGCCCTACGTGGAATAATAATGTGAGCAAGGTCCTTTCTAAATCCCTTTTCTGTTAACGAAACCAAAAAGTCTTCAGTGGCAGAGCCATCAGCATTCAACGACATGGCCCTGTGTATATAATCATCTGTTGACTCATTTGGCTTTTGTTGTAAGTCTCTCAAATTCATACTTTTCTTTACCACAGGCTGGAAACGTTTCAGAAATGCATCCTTTATTGTTTGTAAAGTCTGTTTAGCAGCTGAGTCTAACATTAAGTACCATTGTTGTGCTATATCAGTTAAGTACAGGGGTAGCATAAGAACAACCTCTGCCTCTGGTATTCTCTGCACTGTATTATATGCGATGAAAAGTGTCCACCAGTGCAAAGGGTCAATGTTTTTGCCAGAAAATTTTTCCATTTGTATGTTAGGTCTGTAGCTGTGAAATCCTGGTGGTGGTGGCAAGGAATGTCTTGCAGTGGGTGTTGTTGTAGCTGTGGTTGTTGTTGATGTTGATTCTGTACTGGCAGATGTTGTTGCCACTTCTTCAGTGTTACTTGAGTTGTTAGGTGTTGGCATTTTTTTATAAGTTTTTCCGTTCCTTAAAGTTCATATGTTTTTTGTAGTTTGTGCTGTGTTCTCTCTCATCCGATGCGACGGGATCTTTCGTCCTCCACCAATTGACATGGCTTGTAAACTTTATCTTTTCTGAAAAAAGCAACAAATGACAAAACTAAATTTCTTTGTCTTTATTCTGACGAAAGCGCATCTAGAATGACGTTATCTCAGAAAACAAGACCTAACATTCTTTTGCGATTTTCAGGTGACAACCAATCAAATTTCAACTTTTTTATGGCAACCTAGGTTACAGCGCATTAATACTTTATTTTTACTAAAAATCTACTTTTTCTCGTGTAAGGTTTAAGACCGTTAACAGGTCTTTATCCAGCTTAGTAATTAATGTTACTTGTTTGAGTAACAATTAACTGAACCTACACATTACGCAAAACTTGTCTAAAATCAGAATGACGCCTTTTGTAATAAGGAAATTCCAAACATCAAATTAAGCCATGCTAATCCTGACCGGATATTATTATTATCAATATTTTTGTAAAATCTTAACATAAGGGAAGAAAATAGTTTTTTTATTAAACTTAATAATTGAATTTAAAAATTAATGTATTTCTAAATAAAATCTTTTAAAACTTGGAATTTCTAAAAAATATGCATTAAATAAAATTATATATTTGAACACAAAAATTCATTATGACACTAATACAATTTCTTCTGGCTCCTTCAACAACACTCTTGACCATGAAAGAATTACACGGATGCTTTAAGCCTAAAACATTATGAGCCCAAACTAGAGTATTAATAGTATGTTCTATTTTAGAAATACTACATGGTTGTTGCATTAACGAAATAATGTAAAGACACAAATGATAATCAAGAGTTGGTAAAATCTGAAAATTATCAAACTGTAAACACCATTTACACCACGAGTTAAATGCGTATTTATAAACTTTTAATGTATTAACAGCTTTTGAAGCTTGGATAGACTCCTGTAGTTTAAGTTGAAGCTGGAGAAGTCTTTCATCAGTAGATAAAGAGTATGCATTGAAATGTCCAAATTTCATCAAATCTGAAACATGTGCATTAAAATGTGGATAATATTACCAATAGTATACATACCACAAATCAATTAAAATCATCCATTACCAAGTCCCAATGGACACTTTCTTAAATAAACGAAACCCAGGTGGGTTTCAATAATCACTATATCACTCATGCGAGTTTCACTGTATATAAACAAGTCACAATCTAAGGCCCCAGTGGGAATCCATATCATAGAAAAACATTTCATTTTCCAGCCTACAATATCCAAACGGATTAAATACAAAAAAGTTCTTATATAACTTCCAGTGAAGCTAAATAATAATACATGTATTTGTCACAATACATTATCAAGTCAATATCTAGCATTTAAACGTACCACAAGAACACTTCCAGTGAAGCGATCCGATCCAAAAAGTGAATTTCTATTAGAACCATGTACATATATATCTCTACCGTTTTTAAATTACGTACGGTTTATATTCCATATTTTTGGCAAAAATCATTGACTAAAACGCTTAAGAAGGCCAATTAGGTACGACCAATGTGGCTTCAGCGTTACAGACAACGCAGTGTTTAATAGCTTTACAAACAAGATGTATAGGTGGTACCAGCCAGTTATTATCAGATTTCCAATCGTATGCAAAAGCATCAACACCTGTAGATCCCGGCGTAAAGAAACGAGAATAAAATACTGAAACCTTAAAATTGTTACTATCTGCAAAACGGTCACATGTGTGAGGCCCAAACAATACATCAATAAAATCAAAGAATTCTTTAGAAACGCCCCAATCATCATAATCAAAAACCTTACTTATAGAATCAGCCTGGACATTATTTTCACGTGGAATCCACTGAATATCAATACTTACTGAATTTTGAATACATAATTTAAATACAGAAATGGCCAATTCGTGAAGATGTAACTTCATACTTCCAGATTCAATAATGTTTACACAGTTTTTGTTATCTGTAAACCATTTTACAACCTTGCCATGTAACTCTTTTTTAAAAGATGATAAACAAAGCTCTATGGCTTTTAATTCCCTCCATGTAGAACTCATCTTAATTTCCCAATCAGTCCACATTTTATGAAAGATACTACCATCGAAGGATATAGCACATCAAGCAAAATTACTAGTGTCTGAATACATAATAACATTAGGAACAGTATACCTTGAACAACGTTTAACATTCAGTTCATTTATTGAATCAATCCAAAATTTTAATTCATTAATTACATTTTGATCAGTCAAACACATTTGTGAGTCCCAGGAATATCTTGAAATAATAAATCGATACATATACCTTGTCATAATACGGGTAATATTCCCAACAACTGGAGACATCGATATAATTTTGCCAGTAATTTTAGCAATATTGCGTGCAGTAACAAAAGGGAGATTCACATGTACCTGATTAATTGATTCAGAAAGATCAATGACTCTATTCTCGGGTATTTTAATTTCATGCAATTCTGAGTTCCAAAATAATCCCATCCATGTCAATGAAGTACAAGGCTCCCATAAAGATTTTTCTTCGTTAACCAAAAAACCAGCTTTATTTAAAGTTTGCTTTACCAAATTCGAATCCAAAACGCATTCATTAAGGTCAACATTAGCTCCCCAACCATCATCCAAATATAAAACCATATTTATACCTTTAGATCTCCAAAACTTTACTAACGGTCTTAAACATTTTGTAAATAAAAAAGGAGCCGAGCTTAATCCGAAAGGGAGCACTGTAAAAGTATAATATTTATTATTCCAACAAAAACCCAAAAACTGCTGAAATTCTGGTGCTATGTCAAAATGATGGTATCCAGATTTTAAATCAAATTTAAACATATAACAGTTTTTTTGAAAATAATCTGACGCAACCCTCCAATCCTCAAATTTAATTTTTTTCTTTCCAGACATGTAAATTTACTTCTCGTAAGTCTAAAATTAAACGTTTTTTCCCAGACTTTTGAACAGAAACACTTAATGGATTTACGATATACGGTTTATCAAATACTTCAGTAACACAATTATTATCTACAAGTTCTTTAATTGCTTTTGTTACAAATTCGGAATTTTGTAAAGCTGTTTTATTATTATTATTGAATGTAGAAACCGGCGTACTTATGAATGGAATAGCATATCCATTTTTAATAACATTAAGAACAAATTTATTTGCCCCAATAGTTTCCCAATACTCATAATGATTTTTTAACCTGTTCTTAACACTTAAAATAGGAACTACTTTATTTTGTTCATATTCATAATTATTAGAATTTTCAATTGCAATTTTAGAAAAAACAAAATTATTTGAATACTCATCTTTAATTTCTTGGAAGTGTGGTCGACTCTGTTCTGGACTGAGTGGTTTTATTTGTGAAGGGGCAGTTTTTTCGCCAATGTCCTTGCTGGTTACAGGCAAAACAGTAGTCTGTAGGATTTGCTGTGGTTCTTTGTCCTCGAAAGGAACGAAAATTACTGTTGAGAACAGAATCAGGATTAGGAGCGGTAGCACTTGGTGTCCTGTTGGAATTATCCTCTCTTTGTATCATTTCTACTCCTTTTATTTTGCTGCCTTTTACGCAGTGCTCTGAACTCTGCTGAGCGCATTTTCTTTTCATCTTCGCTATCAGAAGCCAACTCGTCTGAAAGATATTCTTTCACTGTGTCCCAACCTGCAGGGGATTTTTCTGCCAATTTAATGCATTTATTTCTCTTATAAACTTTATGCTCAAGAATATCACATAATTCTAAAACCCTGTCATAACAACAAGACTTAACAGCTCTTTTAATTTTGGAAATGTTAGAAGAAATTTCTTCATTAAATTCATACTGAATTTTATTACCAGCAAATTTAAAAGAAGTAGAGTTATCTGATTTCAATTTTTTCAAAACATTTTCTGTTTTTTCAACAGAATCCTCGGCCAATTCTCTTTTAAAAGAAACAAGCTTTTTGTCTAAATAAGATTTAAAATCATTAAAAACATTGGAAAATTCATTAGACTTATCTCTATTACGGCTCGAGGATTTACTTCTGTGTCTCTAATAAGAATTTTTTCTGTGTGTACTGGAAGATTTTCTCTGGAAACTTGACGTCTAGAATTTGAATCTGAATCGGTCATAATAAAAAGCTGTAGACAAAAAAACAACCTGCGCCTTGAGAAGTTATGGCTCGAATGACAAAACCTTATAACACTACTCATATCAAACTAGTCTTACTCATGCGCAACCCGTGAGCATTTTTCACGAGGAAAACAGGTATCATCTATTAAACATATACACTACATGTATAGCTACCCATAGATGCCATAATTTGCTTATCTGTACCTTTTATAAATAAATAGATTACCATATAGTTAAGGAACTTGATACCTTGTTAGACTATGTCGTGCTGAACATTTTAACACTGAATTGTTTTCATCTTTCTATAATTGTTTTCATGAAAATGGACAAAAAGAGCTTAATTTGCAAAAAAAAAAAAAAATTAACATTTCAATGGCAACTGCTACATGGATTATCACAAAGTTAAAAAACTTGGTACGTACCTTGATAAATTTTGTCATATTGAACATTTTTACATGGTATTGTTTCTACCTATTTCTTATAATTTCAAGAAAAAGCCTAAAACTGGAGAGAGAGAGAGAGAGAGAGAGAGAGAGAGAGGAGAGAGAGAGAGAGAGAGAGAGAGAGATCATGGCCTCGATCTATGACCTTGACCTCATTTTGAAGGTTACCTAATGTCAATATTTGTTGAAATAGTCAACTTATAATAAAATTACAAGCATTTATACTATTTTAGGAAATTTTTGCATTTTGTCTACCACTTTCAGAGAAAAGATTGTTTTAGTATCTTTAAAATGTAAGTCACAATGACCTACTTTTTGTTATTGCAGAGCTTTTATGAATATATATATATATATAAGGATCAAATAAATGCTGCAATGTAAACTCACGGAAGTGTATTTAGTTTTTGATTTACACTTACCCCGTTAATGTGAGTCACAATGACCTACTTTCTATAGCTACAGCAATCAAAGGCATAAACTTAAAAAGTGCCCACCTAATAACCCTTCCTGTAAAGTTCGATCAATATTGACCAAGTACTTTCATCAGGGATGCCGAAAACGTGAGCACACACGGGCACACTCCGCGTCATGACAAGCACTTATGGCCTTAAGGCCAGATTAGCTTACAAAAAACTTGCTTAAATTCTTAGCCCACCCAAACGCGTTTCTTGCATTATTGTGAAAAGAAATTTGAAATCACCTGGTTGATATTTATTGGTCAAGTATTCAACTTAAATCAACAGAAAGTTAACCATATATTGTAGGAGGTATAACAATTCAGGTTTAGCCTAGAATCACAGAACACAGTTGTTATAAATGATTCATATTATATGTAATTCAGATTATGTTGTGTATTTATACTAAGACCACTCCTACATCTATACTGTGTTCTATTGCTATCAATACGGTTATACCCGGTATGTTGTGCTAAAAGCTCGTTTGCCAATAAATATTACAGTTATTAACTGATTGATGTGTGATGAATATTTTCTCAACAGCCAGAGGCTAAATATGTAATAGGTAATTGACCAACTGATTATATTCAACAAAAGCATGTAATTATGCTTTTGAATTTTTTTCAACAAAATAAATCATTGTCTACAACGTAATTTTTAACTTCCAATCCATGTCGTGTTTAATGAACTAGTCTTGTTTTCATATAAAACATACACATGTACATTTGTATACGCTGCAATTCACAGATAACATCGTTTTATTAAGTATAACAAAACAAGGTCTGTGGATACTATTAGATAATTTTGCTGCATATTCTACTAAATATTAATAAAAACAAAACCAAGGTTGCGGTATTCTGCAATGGTTGACAATCAAATGTTGATGAGGAATGAATTTCCGAAATGTGCACATATAGCACATCAAAAGTAAACAGGTATTTGTTGTTAAATATTTATACTTTCATCTCAAAAGTCACGGTATTAATAAAGTTACAGGTTATTTATGTAACCAAATGCCTTTTGCCAGGTGTGCTGCTATGTCTGTCTGTTATGTTGTACTGTATATGTTTTGTACGTGATGTTATGTAAATGTGATTGTTACTCATGACGTGAATTGCATGTACTTTCAGTGTCTGGACATATCACGTGACTGGTCAGACTGGTTGAATACTAAAAATAACAATTAAAAAAATTACTCACTAAACTATTTCTAAAATCATTCTGGCTATTCGTTTCCAACTAGTAACATCCACTTATAAATTGTAAATTGAATCTAGTATAACTTGAAGTTATACAATCTACTCTGGTATGTAGTATAATATTTTTATATTCAAATTATATTTTCTAAATTGTATTTATCAAATCGGTTGGATTTATTTGCGATCATTGTAGTATAATACTTTTTTGAATTTATTCCAAAAATATTATCACTGTGTAATTGTAGGCTGATAAGAGTATACTGTATCATTAAATTTATCCATGACCACAATAAATATGTGAATGTTACATGGAACTGTTATTATTTTTTATCAGTTGTTTCACTTATTTTGATGTTGAGATTTTAGAGCTTTACAAAGTTAACATATTATTTCCTTGTTGAAAGAAATGTTATTTGATAAACTTGTTAAACCTGTTCTATCATTTGGCTTGGAAATATGAGCTTCTATAATAGTAACGATATAGAACAAGTCCTTCAGGATATTTTATATGTTAGGAACTCGTTAGTCTCAGATGCTATATATGGCGAACTTAGTAGAATAACATTACGTATTCTTATATTACAAATACTAGTATTCTGAATATTGGCTTAATTTAATAATAGACGTACCATTATATAATTTGTTTACTCAATTTTGAGGACTGACTCATTGCAAAATAGAGAACATGTATTTAACTGTAAATATAAACAATATTGCATGAATAACAGCAGTATATACATTTCAACCCGGAGGACCGATTCTCTCCATAATGACTTGAATAAATTTGCATAATTTTATTTGCAGAGATATTTGTTTACTATAAAACAGTGTAAAATTTTTTTTAAAGTATTTGGATATCTTGAAAATATATATAATATATTGTATAATATAATATATTGTCACAAGTATAATATTAACTTGGTCATATATATTAAAAATTACGTACGCACTCAAAGGTTTGTGAATTAATGGTTTATTCATCTCATTTCAATGTATTAAAACAGAGTTTTTGATCATTTTACACAGAAATGTAACTTATTTTGTCCCAATTCATTAGAATTACAACTTTATTGTCAATACTAATAAAAATGTAGTTTTAGCGAATATCTTAATGTTATTAGGTAAGTTAAGTATGTAATGACTCCGGCCAAACTACTTATTTTTTCTCAGTTTTGTAGTAGAAACTGGAAAATATATTAGTGGTTTATTATTGCACTGGTTATTGAGTTATTTTACATTAATGTTGCAATGTCTGCTATTGTATTTACGATCCAACATGCTTGATTGGCAAGGTTAATAAGCAGCATCGCCCAGATACAAATTACAACTGGAAAGCATCATCATGTTCAGCTATTTAAATTACGTTCAGGCTACGTCACATAACGTCACCTATCAAGGGCGATAATTCACACAAAATACAATTGGGGAAATTCAAAATATAATATTAAAAAATTACTCTCCAGGTGTGTTTTTGGATATTCTGATGAATAAATGTCATTGATCACAAACATATTATAATTAATGTCAAACACAAATAGCAAAACTGGCACTGGATAATCATCAATGAGTCACTAATGCAGTGTTCTCAACTTTTAGAACTTTAGTATGGTGGTTTATTTCTGACATCGACATAATTTTTATCTTGGCAAGTCGAGATAATATCATGAAAAGTTGTGATAACAAAATAAAAAGTTCAGATAAGTAACACGACTTGCCGCGATGAATATAAGTCGAGATATCGAGAAAATTATCACGACTGGTCAACTTACGTATCAAGATAGGTCGTGTTATTTATCTCAACTAGTGACATAATGGGATTTACATGGTAATGGACTTGATATTGCTCATTGCTAGGTAGTTTTGCGTAATGTGTAGGTTCAGTCAATTGTTACTCAAACAAGTCACATTAATTACTAAGCTGGATAAAGACCTGTTAACGGTCTTAAACCTTACACGAGAAAAAGTAGATTTTTAGTAAAAATAAAGTATTAATGCGCTGTAACCTAGGTTGCCATAAAAAAGTTGAAATTTGATTGGTTCTCACCTGAAAATCGCAAAAGAATGTTAGGTCTTGTTTTCTGAGATAGCGTCATTCTAGATGCGCTTTCGTCAGAATAAAGACAAAGAAATTTAGTTTTGGCATTTGTTGCTTTTTTCAGAAAAGATAAGTTTACAAGCCACGTCATTAGGAAAGATTTGAAAAAAGAGCCGATAACTCCAGATATTTTGAAAAAATTGGTAGAAAGATTTGGGAATATAAATCTTTCTGATAAACGTATTGTAACCATGTGCTTGTTAGGTTATGCGGGATGAATGAGGGTTTAATGAACTTGTAAACATTAAGGCTTGTGATATTCAGATTAATGAGTTATAAATTTCAGTTTTTATTTAAAAGAGCAAGACTGATATATATAGAGAGGGTAACTGGATTATTATTTCTACAACTAATAATACTACATGTCCGGTAAATATGTTGTTAGATTATCTACAAAGTGCTTGAATAGATATAGGTGATGATTGTTTTATATTTAGAAGTGTGTCTTTATATAAAAATTCAGATATTTACAAACTCAGAAAATCTGGTAAACTGTCTTATACCAGAGCAAGGGAACTATTGTTAGAAAAATTAGAATTATTGGGTTTGAATAAAAATAGATTTGGTTTACATTCATTGAGATCGGGTGGTGCTACGGCTGCAGCTAATGCTGGTATTTCAGACAGACTTTTTAAAAAACATGGAAGATGGAAGTCAGATAAGGCGAAAGACGGATATGTTAGAGAAAATTTGTTTGCAAAAATGTCTGTATCCCAAAATTTAGGAATATAATTAGGTATAATATTTTCTTTTTGAATTTCCCGTACTTTGTTTTCGATGGGGTTACGCTTAGAGTTAGTGGCACCACCCATAATGTAGTGTTTTTGTTTATTTTATAAATGTTTTATGTTCGTTTGAGTGAAACGAATTAGAACATAAATTTATTTATAAAAGGTACAGATAAGCAAATTATGGCATCTATGGGTAGCTATACATGTAGTGTATATGTTTAATAGATGGTACATGTTTTCTTCGTGAAAAATGCTCACGGGTTGCGCATGAGTAAGACTACTTTGATATGAGTAGTGTTATGAGGCTTTGTCATTCGAGCCATAACTTCTCAAGGCGCAGGTTGTTTTGTTTTTTCAAAAAAAAAAAATAATAATAATTAAATAAATAAATAAAATAAAATAAAATAAAATAAAATAAATATATAAATAAATAAATTAAGTAAAATAATAATGACAATAAGATTCATGGTAGTGATGGTTAAAATATTTAATTGTGAAAATTATAACTATTGAAACAAAAGACATGGTGATGATAATGATGGTAATATAATTTTTTATTTTATCTTGTAGGTAAATAGAACAGTGATTGAGAATGGTTTCTATAAAGACTTTTGATTTACGGATGTTTGAATTTTTTGCAAATTATATTGTAAATATTAAATTTATATAAAGCTGTAGATGGTTGCGCTTAGAGTTAGTGGCACCACCCATAATGTAGTGTTTTTGTTTATTTTATAAATGTTTTATATTCGTTTGAGTGAAACGAATTAGAACATAAATGTAGAAGTTGTTGCCACCATTTTTTTTTTTGCTTAAATACTATAATTGTAAATTAGCTTGAAAAGTGTCAACGTTTTATAGTGTGTTTGTACGAGCACATATTATTTATGTTTGTAGATTATGATATTGATACAACAATCATTTTGATAAATGAATCAAGGTCAAAGATAAAAGACATAGCTTCGTTATTAATCTGGAATGCTATAAGTATTTGCATAGGCACGTACAGAAGAAATTTGTAGGAACTGATATTATGGTCACTTTGATATATGGTTCAAGGTCATAGGTTCAAAGTACTTAAATGGTGAATGAGCTTGAAAACTATTAGATTTTTGTATATTAAAAAAAATTACATTTATTGATATAACACTAACCTTGATATGTGGTTCTTGGTCATGTGTTAAAAGATCAAGGTCTTAGCTGCATAAAAATACTAAAACTGGTAATTATATGGAAAATATTCATGGTAATTTAGCTATTGCATGCATTTCAGCTATATATAAATGAACTCTGACTAGACCATAGTTATTTCTGAGTATTATGGCAGTGGAATCTGAACTCGGGAAAATTTAGATATAAGACATATCCTCAGGCGAACGTTAAGGCCCATGGGTCACTTGTTGTTTAAAGAATCATTTTTAGTTAAAAAGTTTAACTAGGACAATGAACATATTTCATGGTTTAAGGCCAACGGACACTCAAACAACAGGTTCTTGAAAGATTTTTAATCTTTGGTATGATTAAAATGACTTTGACATAATCAAGAAATAAAAAAAAGAGTAATTGTGTTTTATACCATAGATTCTTCAAGTTCAATGGAGACAGTCAGGTCTGGGATGATGGAGGAATCTGGAGAAAACTTCGACTTTTGTCAGGTGAGCTGACAAACTTCACACACTACATACTAAGATCTGTAAAAAAGAATTGGAATCTAGGCAGTATGAGGAACTGTGATCCATAAGAAGGTTTTTTTTTAAAACTTTAAACTCAAATATCTCAAGGAAGGGGTGGAGATTATTAAGGCTATAACTCTTGACCCCATCAGTTTTGTAAATGCCAAGAACCACCATCCCTAAAACAATTTGGATTTCATTCTTTAAGGCAGTCTTATAGGATAACATTCCTAATCGAAGAATTTAAAACAATTTTAATAACATAAATACGAATATTAGTGATTAATAAAACTCACAAATAGCTCAATTAATATTACACAACATTACAACCGACAAACCGATCTTGTGGTGCAAAAAGAAAGATTCAAAACGTTTGGTAGTCATTGTGTTTGCTTCAATCCAAATCTAGTTGTTTCCTTCTTTTTATTACATTGGGTTTTGTTACGACTAAAGTACATATTGTTTTTAAGCTTCAAATCGTTATATTTAATTATGACTATAAAGTTTGGCCAAATTATGGATAGAATTCAAATATTCCAAGAAAAAATATCTTTAAGTACCTAGATCAAGTTACATATTTTGCATGTTGGATAAAAACATGGTTTGAGAAATTATGCAAAACAAGATTTAAAAGTACTTAACGATACGAAATGTCTTTTATCAAATCTTCACATATCACAACGCATAAATATAATAATTCTATAGTAGCATAGTATCATTTATCGTCCGTGCTTTGTTTGTATGCGTTTCCTTGTTGTATGTCTCCGATTTCTCTGTTTGACTCTTCTTGATTTACTTTTTCATTTTGAGTGTTTTGTTCTTCATCAGTATCTCGATTTTCTTCTTCTTCTGTTTCTGCTTCCTTTAAAAATAAACATTATTTAATATGGATGTTGCATGACACAAATATACTCACTTCTTGTATGAATATCTGGTCTAATAGCACTGTATTTAGTTGTTAACAGTTTCAATTTCGTTCAGCGGTTTTATTGTATATACAATATACGTTTCATTAGTTTTATTAAATATAATCAAATTGACCATTTATTAATGAAATAAAGCAATATGGATATTAACATACACTCGTAAAAAGTCTTATCTTTAATGATCATTGGGAAATATGCCCAATCAGTGATGACACAATCAACATATTTTTTTCGCATTTTATTCCTTAATGCATTAACAGTGTAATTTGTTCGCAATTTTGACAAATGGAACCCTATAATTATAAAGGTAATCTGTTATTGTATTTGTAACACTGGGGTTTGTTGTCTGTCTCTATGTAACACTACACCTGATGTTCCTTTTTTCATCGGGGAGAAAAATAACTATCTAGTGGATCCTGCCAGTAGTCATATGCTTGTCTCAAAGATTAAGCCATGCATGTCTAAGTAAATACTTTTACAGGTATGACCCTGACCTTTGAACCAATGACCTTGAACAATATATCAAAAAGATTGTCATATAAATACCTACAATATTCCAATATACATGCCTGTACAAAAAGTTTTTAAGATATATTTACAAATTTATTATTAAAGCAATTTCCCCACTTACTGCCTTGTCATTTTCCCGTTTTGAGCCCCAATACTTCCATTTGTGCAAATCTATAACTAGATAATCTGAGAAAACGAATACAAGTCTTAAAACTTTAACTTTTCTCAATAACAATCTTAGATGTACAGTTCATGATTTGTATATGAAATAGTTATGTTGTTTTTTTTTTTACTTATTTTTTTTAATGTTTTTATTTTGTGACATAAATACATACAAATACAATTACAATCAACAAACTTTATCTAGCAACTAATACATGTTTTTTACTTATAACAATTCAATTATATCTTTAACAATAGATTGACTCATTCGTTTTTTTTTTTATTTTTTGGTAGAATTTGAAAACAAAATATACACATGCAGAAAACTTGAGATAAGGTCATCACTTGTGAACATAACATATATATATATATATATATATATATATATATATATATATATATATATATATATATATGAAAAAGTCGATGCCTAAACCTCATACCTCAAACTTTCCGAGTAATAATCGATATATCTTTTTATTCGGCACAGCAAGAATTCCTCTAGATTTGACCAAATACTGAAAAGTTGGCTTATACTAATCTACCTAATGTATAGTGTTGTCTAAAGTGTTGACTGGTGAGATATATTGTCAGAGCCGATGTCGAGGCCCCTGAACACCTCTGTATTATTTAATAAAATTCATGTTGCCTCTCCGCGAGAATCGTCTTTTGATGATACATCTGAAGCAATTGTCACTTCGTGTTCAGTGTCATATCATTACACAAGGAATTAAATGATTTCAATGCAAAGTCCCGGAGCATGATCAAGTAAAATGTATTAAACAAAGCGTAATTTGAATTGCCCAATGGATGACAAATATAACCAAATACTAGCAGTAATGGAACGCAAGCATTAGAGATACGTGTAAATAACATTTAGTGTTTATTAAATAACTTATATTAGTGCGAATTGAAGATATTTATAAAACAACAAAGCGCCAAACAGCATGATTGTTTGTACTTGTTTTTGTATTTGAGAAATAGCCTACTTACAACAGAATTCTTTTTCCTTTTCCATACAAGTAAAGCCCAAAACAAACTAGCTGAACCTCCTAACAATGTTAGAATACCTATAGCTATCCCTACACCAGCAGCTGGGGATACTACAAATATAAGAATAAAATGGTAACAAACGTAAAAGTAATTATAATGTATAAATGTGTTAGGAGCAATACTATTGAAAGGTTAAGGTCCTTCAGAGGTACTTGAAAAAACGCAACTATTTTATAAAGACCTGATTAGGTTTATTTTACCAGTATTCCAGATTATTTCATTTCACTCGTTTGATATGACAAATTCTTGGCGAGTTTTAGTAGGTATATACATGTATTACTCTCCCCCTCTCTCTCTCTCTCTCTCTGTGTGTGTGTGTGTGTGTGTATACGTGTGCTCGTTCTACTTACAACCAACTTCTAGTGATACATCAGGTGTATCTGTGCATAAGATAAAAATGACTAAGTTTATCTAGAAGTTTTCTAAAAACAAAGTCAGTTTAAAACGATTAATTTTATTTATTTTTTCATAATGATTTTTCATAAATAATACATTCAATCAGTGTTATATAACAGTTTTATAGACCAACTGAGAAGGTAGTGCATGGGGAAATATATACATAAATCAGTATTATGTTCATACGAAGTCCATCAGAATAACATGAAGCAAATACATTCAAACATAAACAGAATATTTTATACACATAAGAAAGTGTTACAAAAATCTGATCTGATTATAGGCCTAGTCAAAAACCAATAGTAATTGATGTAATTTCCTTGAATAACAAACATGCCAGGTAAGACAAACGATTTTGGTACCCCCCCCCCCCCCCCCCCCAGCAAGTATCCGTCACATTCAACCAAGCCAAACATACATAATGTCATTTTTAATTCAGGTGATAGAATAATTTAGGTATGTATCAATGAAAATACAATCCTAAAATTGTACATAAATTATACTCATGTATTGCAAAAACCGATAAACAACAACAAAAAAAAAAAAACAAAATAAACAACAACATCAACAACAACAACATACCGTGCGGTGTTTTCGTCATAATACATGAAAGTTGTGTGTTTCAGTAACGGCAACTGACTCGATGATGATGATTATATTAGTGGTGTGGTGTTGGTGTTAGTGGTGATGACAATGATGACGATGATGATGATGATGATGATGATGATAATGAACAAGTAGTTTTGCATTTAATATTACAATACGTAGTTACTATAGTAATACTTACAACACTCCGGCCTCCATATCTGGATTAGTAACTTCACGTAACTAGTTTTCTGACGATATGTACCATTTCCCCAAATATCGCTGATGTCAAGTAAAACACCACTTGATGGCTTCCCAGCTTTTGGAAATGGTGGATGATACATCCTCAGTTTTTCTTCTGAGTAGGAGTAGACAAGTCCCCCGTAACCTTGCGTCTGTATAGTACCAGTGGTCTGAGCGGCACCCGAAGCCTTATAATAAAACCCCTCATTCGAGCTGTTTCTTTGTATCATCTATTGATAAGGAATGTTTTAAAGACTACTCTCGGTACAAATCCAGGCAAATTTGGCTTACATTTGAAAACAAACATTGCTTTTATAAAACAAACATAATTTTTTTCAAAAAAAACAATGTCGATATTTAACTACATTTTCTTGTTTTCTCAATATATCTAATAATAATTCTGTACATGTTTTATTTTGTTCTATTGACAACTGCAGATTTTTGCTGAAACATTTAGAATAACTAATATTCTTTCAAATATATTTTTAAAAAACTCCATAGATATTTAAATTTTAAAAATAAACAAAAATCATATCAAAATAAATCCAACCAAATGTAATATTTTCTGCATTTAATTAGTCACACACACACCCACACACAAACACCCCCCCCACACACACCCACACCCACACATATCCACCCACCCACCCCCGCCCCCCCCCCACACATACACACACACATACACAAACACACACACACCCCATAACCCCCCCCACGCACATATACACACACAAACACAACGACATACACACACACCCCACCCGCACACACACACACACACACACACACACACACACACACACACACACACACACACACACCAAAATGTGTATACAAATAACTATATGTACCACGACTTGAATGAGGTCATTTGTGGCAGTAAAGGAACTGATGGATGTTTGTAGTTTTTCATTCTTAGTGAGATTCAAATTTACAATAAACGTTTGTTGTGAATAATTCGCGGATAAAGATTTCCAAGCTCTAATTTTTATAAATCCATTGATCCAGTGTCTGTTTGATATTCCCCAGCCGTCCTCAGCACTAAACAGACTTCCTGAAATATAAAGGGTGGAAGTGTTATAGAACATAGACAAATAAAGATTAGTTAGATGTTCAGTATCTGATAGATCTTACAAGACTGAAAGTAATCGTAACGCCATTTATTCTTCGGATTATTCTGGTTTTCAAGACATACTGGTCATTAAGGGAAAAACATCTGCCATCTAAAAACAACATTACAATGACAGAAATCTGGTTTGCTGCGGAAACAACGACTACAGTACTGGAACATGGTCGCTTTAAATTAGATCAGAAAATAGTGTTCAAATACCTGATAAATTCCATTTATGGAATGATCACATCAACTTAAAATATCAAATAATGTAATAAGGTGGTCATTTAAAAAAAATATCGTCATCAAAAGACATACGCTACATATATACAGTATATAGTGTCAAGCTCTTAATTTATAAGTTTTAATTTAAAGAGATATTGCTCGCTGAACGACGATTGAATAAGTATTCTGTTTGTGATCATGAATTTATTTGTTGAAGTGTTTCGTAAAAAATCGAACTGAACTTAAATAGTTTTTCCTAAAATTGCAATTAAACAAAATAAAATAAAATAAAATAAAATAAAATAAAATAAAATAAAATAAAATAAAATAAAATAAAATAATAAAATAAAATAAAATAAAATAAAATAAAATAAAATAAAATCAAATCAAATCAATAAGAAAATAAATCAAGCACTCAAACTTTCGTTCAAATCTTTGAGCATATGTTTTTTAGTTGTTTATGTCGTTCATCTTAAGTTAACCTGCTTGGTCAGAAACATGGTTTTACGGCAAACTTTTTCAGGTCATTTATGTAGATTTCTGTTTGAAAAGAAAGTTTTATTTTGTTGATATAAGACAAAGTTAAACCACCCTTAAAAAGGGTGAAACATCGTGATTATTTTCCTTTGGAACCGATTTCAAATAGATAAATAAATAAATAAATAAATAGAAACTGAAGCTGTCATCTTTCTGAACCAGAAAACAATTCCAAAAAACTGCGGAATACCTATAAAATTGCAGTTTTTATCCCGAGTAATTCAAGTGATTTAAGTCGAGAATGAATCTGTTGATGTTGAATTTTTTATTATAATATTCATAGTTTTGAGAAACCTATTTACAGCTTTTTCAGTGACCCAGTGATTAAGATGTACCAGATGTGATAAAATTTCATTTTTTGCTGACATATGTGTTTTCAATGTTATACAGTTTTTTTTTATTATCTCATAAAGTGTGTGGTTTACTTAAAATTGTTATATTTCATGTTAAAAATGTTAGCTTCAAAATCCTTCGGAATCAAAAAGTGTAACCAACAAAAAATTGCCACAGATATTTCCTAAGTGAAATGGTATGATTGTCCAACGGGTGATTTTAATATAAAAGGATTACTTTGTTAAATTACCTGAAAGATGACTTAAGTAAAATTATTTGACAATTACCCGACAGGTGACTTTAAAATGGTAACATGACGGGTGACTTTGTACAATTACTTGCCCTGTAACTAAAATATGATTTCCTGACTGGTTACTCTGTAGAATATATGACGACTGATATAACTATATTTACCTGACGGATGACTAGGAAGAAATATCCTGAACTTTTCCTCATTATAAGAATACAGTACACCTCCCCATGATGAATTGCTATTGGGAGCGTCATATCCCAGCCAGGATCCTGAGATACAAAATTTATGTTAATTACGTCTAGATCTGTTTACCACATGTCAGAGAAAGGGGGTCTCGCTATTAGCTGAATATTTCAAAAATGTACAATGAGGTTTTACATAGAATGCTACCAACAAAATGTTTAACACCAACCTCTTTAAGCGGCGTCTACATTTTCTCTTCCTACAACTTTGCCTAACAACAAAAACAAAATATCTCAAATTTCACGTGTAAAATTATAACGTAAACGGTTCTCGTAAGGTTGAGTAAGGAAGTTGGATCTAGCAAGTGACATTTAAAAATTTCTAACTATCTATTTCATCTGGAATCACATGAAATATTTTAATATGAACAAAGCAATGTTTTATATTGTTAACAAATTTAAGACACCTTAGAATTAATATTACCATTTGTCTTTGCATACTGACGAAAATTCTTTACATTATACTTTTTATAAATACAAATTCAAACTTTTTCTTTTTGCAATTGGTAACGTTAGGGTAAAAAAACACAACCAGTTGTCCCGAGAAGCATTAGCTATTAAAAATGTTGTGGTGGAATTTGAAGAAGTATCCAATATCAATTATACGTAATAAGTATTAAATAATAAAATGTTACATGTCAGTGTTGATATATGATCTAGAAATACGCCTTGATATACTTGGTGATGTTATATGTATATACCTCCTTACCTAGACCATCAGATATACTGTTTGTAGTTTTGTCTCTGACTTGTATTGATGCATACTCAGGAACTGTTCCCAAATTATGACATACTTCAATGACCGATTTATCAACTGTAATACACAAAATATATATTTAAATCACATCTATAGAATTATACTTTTATACGATTTTTGTCGACTTTCATCTGTAGTCGATTGTGTTAATTATCAAGAGTCTAAACGACTAGAGTAAAAATCATGAAGTTGAAACTTTGAAAATCATTACTTACTTTTGTCGATTTCAAATAATATATTTTATATAACACAAAACTTGACCTAAATGAATGATGTAAGTTTACAAAGATATCCAAATTAAAATTTTACCATAAATTCACGTCACAAATACAGCCTCATTGTTCTAAAGAATATACCTTTTCCTGATTGCACAGGGATCCATTGGTAATCAAAATCTGGATTGGGAAAATCGGATGGTGTCCACATTCTTACTTGAACTAAGCCTTTCTTTGATGTGGTTACTGCTGCTCCAGCCCAAATATTCCCACCTATAGTCAAAATATTCAAATCAAACAAGATCTTTTAATCAGATTAAGCTACGTTGTGTTGCTGAAGCTAAAGGATGTTACATCAAGAAAATAAATGATTATCAACACTTTCATATCTTTAAAACATTTCCTTTTCACTAGATTTAAAAATACATGTCTGTAGCAAATATTTATTAATGTAAAAATATCCCATATCTACGGAGCGCGCAAATTGACATTGTAATAAATAGATGTTTGCATTAGTACACACATTAGTACAACGCTATTGTAATTCTTTCGCACGCAATAATTTTTGGTCGCACCTAATTGTTTATTTTTTTCACTCGAAATTAAATGAAGTCCGTTTCCACACAATGTTTATTCGTTATCAAACAATGTTCATTCGTTCCCAAGCAATGTTAATTCGTTCCCAAGCAATAATTATTAGTTCTCAAGCATTGTTAATTCGTTCCCAAACAATGTTAATTCGTTCCAAAGCAATAATTATTAGTTCTCAAGCATTGTTAATTCGTTCCCAAGCAATGTTAATTCGTTCCCAAGCAATAATAATTAGTTCTCAAGCATTGTTAATTCGTTCCCAAACAATGTTAATTCGTTCCCAAGCAATAATTATTAGTTCTCAAGCATTGTTAATTCGTTCCCAAACAATGTTAATTCGTTCCCAAGCAATAATTATTAGTTCTCAAGCATTGTTAATTCGTTCCCAAGCAATGTTAATTCGTTCCCAAGCAATAATTATTAGTTCTCAAGCATTGTTAATTCGCTCCCAAACAATGTTAATTCGTTCCCAAGCAATAATTATTAGTTCTCAAGCATTGTTAATTCGCTCTCAAACAATGTTAATTCGTTCCCAAGCAATAATTATTAGTTCTCAAACATTGTTAATTCGTTCCCAAGCAATGTTAATTCGTTCCCAAGCAATAATTATTAGTTCTCAAGCATTGTTAATTCGTTCCCAAACAATGTTAATTCGTTCCCAAGAAAGAAATAATTTGTCCTCAAGCATTGTTAATTCGTTCCCAAGCAATAATTATTAGTTCTCAAGCATTGTTAATTCGCTCCAAAACAATGTTAATTCGTTCCCAAGCAATAATTATTAGTTCTCAAGCATTGTTAATTCGTTCCAGAGCAATGTTAATTCGTTCCCAAGCAATAATTATTAGTTCTCAAGCATTGTTAATTCGTTCCCAAGCAATAATTATTAGTTATCAAGCATTGTTAATTCGTTCCCAAACAATGTTAATTCGTTCCCAAGCAATAATTATTAGTTCTCAAGCATTGTTAATTTGTTCCTAGGCAATGTTAATTCGTTCCCAAGCAATAATTATTAGTTCTCAAGCATTGTTAATTCGTTCCCAAACAATGTTAATTCGTTCCCAAGCAACAATTATTAGTTCTCAAGCATTGTTTAATTCGTTCCCAAGCAATGTTAATTCGTTCCCAAGCAGTAATTATTAGTTCTCAAGCATTGTTAATTCGCTCCCAAACAATGTTAATTCGTTCCCAAGCAATAATTATTAGTTCTCAAGCATTGTTAATTCGTTCCCAAACAATGTTAATTCGTTCCCAAGCAATAATTATTAGTTCTCAAGCATTGTTAATTCGTTCCCAAGCAATGTTAATTCGTTCCCAAGCAATAATTATTAGTTCTCAAGCATTGTTAATTCGCTCCCAAACAATGTTAATTCGTTCCCAAGCAATAATTATTAGTTCTCAAGCATTGTTAATTCGTTCCCAAGCAATGTTAATTCGTTCCCAAGCAATAATTATTAGTTCTCAAGCATTGTTAATTCGTTCCCAAACAATGTTAATTCGTTTTCAAGCAATAATTATTAGTTCTCAAGCATTGTTAATTCGTTCCCAAGCAATGTAAATTCGTTCCCAAGCAATAATTATAAGTTCTCAAGCATTGTTAATTCGTTCCCAAGCAATAATTATTAGTTCTCAAGCATTGTTAATTCGTTCTCAAGCATTGTTAATTCGTTCCCAAGCAATAATTATTAGTTCTCAAGCATTGTTAATTCGTTCCCAAACAATGTTAATTCATTCCCAAGCAATAATTATAAGTTCTCAAGCAATAATTATTCGTTCCCAAGCAATAATTATTAGTTCCCAAGCAATGTTAATTCGTTCCCAAGCAATGTTTATTCGTTCCCAAGCAATGTTACTTCGTTCTCAAAGCAAAGTTATTTCGTTCTCAAAGCAATGTTAATTCGTTCTCAAGCAATGTTAATTTGTTCCGCAGCAATGTGTTTTTTTAAAACTATTTGACGCCACAAACATTCACTCACACATACACACAATTTGCTGTTCAAAATACAAAAATACATTTAAGAAAACAATATAATCATTGCATACTGGGTAGATTTGGATTATTAACGGATATATTCAGTGATGTTACTTTAAAGTGAGCTTCTTTATATTAATAAATATTTTAAAATAACTCCAAAATATTTTCCCAATATCTTATAAAAATTTGACTTTTTCCTAGATATTTATATCTATTATTTTCGATAATGTAATACTTTTAAATATATTTTTTAAATTCCATAGCAATGTAATTCTTTCACATGCAAAAATATTATATGCACACACAATAGAATTTGGTTCCAACGCAGTAATAATTCGTCCCCATTTCGATCTCATGCAAAGATATTGCATTCGCACGCAGTAGTATTTTGTTCCCACGCAATGTGAATTTGTTCCAAAGTTACTATTTTGTTCCCACACAAAGGTAATAAATTCATTTAAAAGATTCCGTTACAAAAATACGTTGTAGTATTTTTGTTTTTGAGAATTGCAATTGGTTATGATAGTTTTCACAAAATTGCCCACCTCTCCAGGGGCGTAGCTTACTATGAGGCAACCGAGGCGTTTAATATTATCATCTTTAAACATGAAGAAAATAAAAAAAAGATATAAATATAATTTATAGTGAACAAATATAAAATAATGCTTGTCCTTAGTTGTACAGACTTGATTATTCAGACGGTCTTAGGAAATATCAGGTACTGGTGTTGCAAGAATGCACAATTTAACGCCGATATTTTCGTTTGTTTGTTTTTTGCTTTTGTTTTTTTTTTTTTTAAATATATTTTCAGGGGGAGCATATCCCAAAATTCTATGCGCCATTAATATATTTTTTGCCTCCGTAATAAATAGTTCCTATCTACCCCCTTCTTCTCTCTCTCTCTCTCTCTCTCTCTCTCTCTCTCTCTCTCTCTCTCTCTCTCTCTCTCTCTCTCTCTGCGTGTAAACAAATGTAACTGCATGAAAAATTAAATAACTACTTTAATACAATATTGTCTAAGAAAGGATATTCAGCTTACGAGTGAAATAATTAAAAAGACATTATAACAAAAAATTAAGACAGAAGTTGATTTTTTTCACCACAGTGTTTTTCAATTGAATCTACTGTTGCAATTTGAAAAATCACGAGATGATACCCTTTGTTTGCAATGAAAAATGACACTGCGTGAATCTAAATACTTCTTCGTGGGATCAAATTTAAATCTAATGGGAACGAAATACTTTTGTGTGTGAACAAAATACTTCTGCGTGAGAACGCGAAACTATTGAGTGAAAACGCAAACATAAATTTATTACAATGTTCGTTCGCGGTCTCCGTGCATATCACATAGACTACAATGTTTTTTCTTGGGCTCTGTACATATCACATAGACTACAATGTCCTTTCACGGGCTCCGTACATATCACATAGAATACAATGTTCTTTCGCGGGCTCCGTACATATCACATAGACTACAATGTTCTTTCTTGGGCTCGGACATATCACATAGACTGCAATGTTCTTTTGCGGGCTCCGTACATATCACATAGACTACAATGTCCTTTCGCGGGCATGGACATATCACATAGACTACAATGTTCTTTCGGGGGCTCGGACATATCACATAGAATACAATGTCCTTTCGCGGGCTCCGTACATATCACTTTGGCTACAATGTTCTTTTGCGGGGTCCGTACATATCACATAGACTACAATGTCCTTTAGAGGGCTCCGTACTTATCACATAGACCAAATAGACCAAAATGTCCTTTAGCGGGCTCCGTACATATCACATAGACTACAATGTCCTTTAGAGGGCTCCGTACATATCACATAGACTACAATGTCCTTTAGAGGGCTCCGTACATATCACATAGACCAAAATATCCTTTAGCGGGCTCCGTACATATTACATAAACGTACGTATGTACATATAGGACCCAATATGACTGTGAATGTGTTAGAAAATATACAATTATTTTGGCCTTACCCGAGTACACCACATTTCCTGTATCCTGACCGTCATATTTGTTAGGTGCAATCAAAGTTACAGTGGATTCATCATAAATATAGACACCACACCTCCATAAGTTTCATTGTTGTCATAATCTCTTTGTGATGGACCAATCCAATCCCAGGAAACATAAAACTATCTTCAGTACCGTTGTTATACACAGCTTCAATCTGCACATCTACTTTAATTGGAACCTCTCCAAGTCCATGACGAATTATAATCTCTGAGTAGGACGAATTCTGGGCCATAATTTCTGTCCATTCACTCAAAAAAGATGGTTTTCTGAAGCAGAACCCAAAAGCTTCTGTGTCCATCATAAAATATAAGGAAGTAATCTGAAAACACATAAAAATATATGTAACCCTTTAGAGAATTAGATCTACAACACCCACCTTCGTCGATGGTTACCTAATTGCTTTCCCTAAAAAAATTCAACTTGGTAGTTAGATTAAATGTTTGAAGTTCACTTTATTCACTCCGTCTTTTTTTAAACTTTGTATTAATTAATTTTTTTTTTTTTTTTTTTTTTTTTTTTTTTGGGGGGGGGGGGGGTACATTTCACCTAGTCAGTGTCACCCTACTATTATTTTCATTACGTTTTTGTCTTGCCTCCAACGCGAAAGTATTTAAAAAAGGTTCAAGACATAATGATCTTTTTTCGACTTACTGCATTTGCAAATCACATACCGTTTAGAAACTTGTTTTTGAATGCTATTGAGTGTACGAGAGCTTTATCTGATGATCAGTTTTTTTGTTTACATTTTAGTTGTATTTTTTACGAAAGCCTATTAGGCTCATGAATAAAAAAAATTAAAAGGCGTAATAACGCGAAATAAAGGCGTAATAACGCGAATTAAAAGGCGTAATAACGCGAAATAAAGGCGTAATAACGCCAAATTAAGGCGTTATAACGCGAAATAAAGGCGTAATAACGCGAATTAAAGGCGTAATAACGCGAATTGAAAGGCGTAATAACGCGAATTGAAAGGCGTTATAATGCGAAGTGAAAGGCGTTATAATGCCTTTTTGTCTATATATAGAGAAGTCACTTCCCTTGAGAATCGTTTCTCTCCAAAGGTTAATATCCCTTTTCACAAACAGATTGATTTTAGTTTAAATTCTTTTAAACAGCCTACAGAAAATAAAAGTGAATAAACCTTGATCTGTCTATATTAACTAAGATAGTCATTTAATCACTATTAAAAGTTAATCAGGATCTAATTCATAAATAGCCATGTGTACAAAGACACTCTTTATGAAAAATACTTTAAAATCGACAAATGGAACGGTTTCAGAAATAACTATTCATTTCAGCGCAGGATCGAATGATGTACAGTTTTTTAAATTTTCATAGAAATTATACATATAAAAACTAATTACATTACATATAATGTATATGTGCAGGACACACACACACACACACACACACACACACACACACACACACACACACACAGACTTTTAATAATGTATGTAATGGGGCGGAAAATAGACCTTTAAACCCTGGACCTCCACACCATTATGGTAAGCAACTTGCGTCATAAAATGAAATAAGGGGTTTTAAGGCGAATTGAAAGCCGTAATAACGGGAAATAAAGGCGTAATAACGCGAAATAAAGGCGTTATAACGCCTTTAATTCGCGTTATTATGCCTTTCAATTCGCGTTATTACCCTTTATTTCGCGTTATAACGCCTTTATTTCGCATTATAACGCCTTTCAATTCGCGTTATTACGCCTTTATTTCGCGTTATTAAGCCTTTTAATTTTTTTATTCATGAGCCTAATAGGCTTTCGTAATTTTTGGCCCATCGCTTAATTTTTACAATATTATCTCGATTATTTAGCTAAACTTCCTAAATTCCTTTTCTTTTCGGATATTAGAATATAATCAACGTACATTCAAGATCAGTCAAAATCCAATATTTTGCAGGAATATTAAAATAAAGAAAAACATTTATACCTTATAATAGCCAAACATCTTTGAACATGCTACTAATTATTAATGAGCAATATAACAAGAATTATATAAACGTATATAAAACAACTGAAATTATAAGGCCAATTGACCGGTGGTCATCTAAATGATCTTACCTGTACACGGAATATAGAAGACAAAAATAATTAAAACAAGCATTGTAAAAGAACGAACACTTTTGTCAACTAACTAGAGCGAATGTGAGGACCGAGTTCCATGAAGTGAGTTATATACGACAAAAATCGTGACCTTTTTCAATAACCTGACATGTCACAAGAAATCACGCTTGTTAAAAATTTCACAACGGTGTCGTGGTTTTGCTGTTTCTTATTAATATTTTGTGTTTTCGATGTTAATTGACTCGACGGATCTTCAAATACTCTGTTATTAAAAGTTATGATATTGAATATAGCTTCTGAAATGTGTTATTCCAGTGATTAATTATCTGTGTTATAATGAAGTATGTCATATTTAAATTGATATTTACAATATTATGTTTAGTGCACTAATCTGATGATAAAAAGACGGTATTATCTTGGACAAACATTTGACGTTTAAGATACCAAGACAGTTCAGACAGAGTAATAATATTTTATTAATATTAAGCAAAACGTGATAGTACTGGAGTTTCAAATCTGAAATTGAAATTTTAACAAAACCAGTACCTTACTTCTTACAAACATTTATTTTTGTTGACATTCTGGTGTTCAATCAAAACTTTCTTGATTAAGAAAAACTCTGAGTCAGTTGGACTGAAAAAAATAGTTGTTCCGTTAACTGTCCCAGCCAGGCCTTTTATAGTTAGTGGTCTCGATATGTCCCGTTGACCCTCAGAGTCAGGACTTTTACAGCTAGTGGTCGCGGTATGTCCCGTTGTCCGTCCAAAGTCAGATCTTTTATAGTTAGTGGTCGCGATATGTCCCGTTGACCATCCAAAGTAATAACTTTTACAGTTAGTGGTCTCGATATATCCCGCTGTCCATCAAAGTCAGGACTTTTATAGTTAGTGGTCTCGATATGTCCCGCTGACCGTCCAAAATCAGGCTTTTATAGTAAGTGGTCTCGATATGTCCCGTTGTCCGTCCAAAGTCAGGACTTTTGTAGTTAATGGTCTCGACATGTCCCGTTGACCGTCCAAAGTAAGAGCTTTTAGAGTTAGTGGTCCCGTTGTCTGTCAAATGCAGGCCTTTTATAACCAGTGGTATCGATATGTGCCGTTGACCGTCCAAAGTCAGGCCTTTTAAAGTTAGTGGTCTCAATATGTCCTGTTGACCGTCCAAAGTCAGGCCTTTTAAAGTTAGTGGTCTCAATATGTCCCTTTGACCATTCAAAGTCAAGCCTTTTAAAGTTAGTGGTCTCAATATGTCCCTTTGACCATTCAACGTCAGGACTTTTACAGCTAGTGGTTTAACCTAAATATTTTGTGATATATCCACGTACACGGTAGACCTTGTACACACAGGCCGGTAAACTACCGTATAACGATCTTATGTAAGTTTCAGTAAACAATGTCCAGATTCGAAATATTTCACCATTAAGTCGCTTATCAGAATCTAATACTTGGCGAATTCCTTTTTTAATCTTTTTACAAACATTTACTATTAGGTTAAGATCAAGGGACTGTGCTGGCGATTCAAGCTAAGGTATGTTATTATCAGTTTTATATTGTGTTGTGACCCAAGATCAATAAGCCAGTGCATTGTCATCCAAGTATATAACCGGCATTTGAAAAAAGTCTAGCAATCACTGACCATAAGTTATCTTCCGAAAATTCCTGTATATATTTTTCTGAATTCACTGTACCTAAAACACGACTAAATGCCCCGACGCCATGACAGGTGATGCAACCCCATAACATCACATTGAATGTTATTCATTTTTCTGTATTTTACCTGAAATGCAGTCTGGTAGACATCCTTCGTCTGATTTGAGCCACATATATAATTTTTTATCCTTTCCAATAAATATTTGTGATTCATCAGAAGATATAATACTTTTTTCAGTTGTCTTAAACTGTCCAACCCTGGCTCCGCTCTCTGCACCATCTCACTCTCATTTATTGTACGGACTCATACATTAAACTCATAAGCAGAGCGCACTCGTGTAAACTCGTGCGATCGGCTACGTCAGAAAACCACATATGTGTGGTTTTGCGTATATAAAGGTCGAGAAGGGAAAACTCCGATCAGTAGTCAGATTTTTCATATCGTACCACCAATCTAGTGAGATAAATCTATCACATATGCGAGAACGATCTACACACAACATCTAAATGATGTACTAAGGGCGTTTGAGATCGATCTAATAACAACATGGACTTGGTGTACTAAGGGCGACTGATATAGATCTATACACAATATCTACATGATGTTCTAAGGGCGTTTGAGATCGATCTAATAACAACATGGACTTGGTGTACTAAGGGCGACTGATATAGATCTACACACAACATCTACATGATGTACTAAGGGCGTTTGAGATCGATCTAATAAAACATGGACTTGGTGTACTAAGGGCGACTGATATAGATCTATACACAATATCTACATGATCTTCTAAGGGCGTTTGAGATCGATCTAATAACAACATGGACTTGGTGTACTAAGGGCGACTGATATAGATCTACACACAACATCTTCATGATGTACTAAGGGCGTTTGAGATCGATCTAATAACAACATGGACTTGGTGTACTAAGGGCGACTGAAATAGATCTATACACAATATCTACATGATGTACTAAGGGCGTTTGAGATCGATCTAATAACAACATGGACTTGGTGTACTAAGGGCGACTGATATAGATCTACACACAATATCTACATGATGTACTAAGGGCGTTTGAGATCGATCTAATAACAACATGGACTTGGTGTACTAAGGGCGACTGATATAGATCTACACACATCTACATGATGTACTAAGGGCGTTTGAGATCGATCTAATAACAACATGGACTTGGTGTACTAAGGGCGACTGATATAGATCTATACACGGCATCTACATGATGAACGAAAGGCGACTGAGATAGATAACTTTACGACATTTACGTGATGTACTTCAGGCGACTGAAATAGTATAAGACTCTTATATATGTGTGGAAGAAAGCCTCGGTTTTTACTGCATTTAGTGGTCCCTCAGGTGGAATAGCCCTATCTTTCATCCATACATAATGAAAGGGTCTTTTTCTTTCATATTGGTGTTATAAGTTGTACAAATTGCATAAAGAAGTTCTTACACTCGGTCATTTTCTGGATTTTAACAACTTTCTTATATGAGTCCGGAGAAAAAATAACTTCATATTTAGAAAGGCCATGTCCGAAAATGGCAAACTAGGTTTGCACAGAAATTTAAACCCTTTCTTCATTAATCTGGAAGCAATTGACAAAAATGCTTATTTATTATCGTAAATTGACCGTCTTTCTTGACTGTGTCACAGTGATATGGTAATTCGTGCATCCGATTAAAAATAGTTCTGTTGTATCAAATAGTTAATTCAAAGTCAAAGTCCTAAATTTTAAAATTTAATACGTTTTAAATTGACAAAACATTTCATCCCAACAAAAATATATAAATTGATCCTAATTTTCAGTCATTATTTCAAAATAATACCGACGCATTTGATGACGTCATGAATCAGGAAATTTATTCATAAATTTTATCTGAGTCACGTCATTTATTATTGTTATGATGCGACGACGTTTTGAACGAGATCAATTCGTGAGCGTGAAATGGCATGTAAGATAGGTTATTTTTGTTAAATAAATTTGCATTGAGGGTAATGAATTAGTTTCTTATTCTGGTGTAGTAAATTTGGTCTGGACGTTAACAGCTTGGAACACATGGTCATCGATTTTGGTCACACTGTACAAATAAACACCACATGAGCCAAGTATGTCCTTAAACCTATAAAGAAAAAGCATCTTTTTGTACATGGGGTAATTATGAATTACCTCGGAAACAAAATATGCAAATCTTAAAAAAATTATCTTGAGAATCTTAAAATATTCTTTTTTCACATACTTTTTGAAAGAGGACCATAAATGTTTGCAGCCATTTTATTTGAATTATTAATGAACAAACAAAAAGTTTAGTCTTGTATAAAAATCACAGAAAATATTTGGAAATCTGACTTCTTTGTGTAATTACCATGAAATAGAAAATTTATTTTTATTCTTTATTGCCTTTGTATTACATTTGATACACTTTGGTATCGATAACTACTAAGTGTAACTGTTAACATCCAGTAAGCACTATGCTTGATAAATGGTTTCAAGGGAACAAGTCTCTTATAGGGTTGTTTAATTACCTCCGTAATTCATTACTTCATATGTATATTATTTAAAACAGTCATTCCTTCTTGAGGCCAATGTGTTTGTTTATAACATAAACTCTTCGAATAAAAACAATTACATTAAGAGCGTTTCCATTCATGAATTTGCATTCCATAAGACTGTCGGTAACTTTAATACAATAAGACCGGTAGTCTGTGAAGGAAGTAAATATTTTTGGTGATGGCACAAATTCTGGGAGATTGTACGTGCAATCTGTTTCAGACTAGGGTAAGGCAGGAAAATCTCAGTCATTAACCATGCTGGAAATGTCTGTTAGTACTAAAGAGTAGACACCTAGTTACCTCCACAAGGAATCTTCTTAAGAGTGAGCACTTATTGTCAGTAGAAAATCGTGCTAAAGATAGATCGATAGTAGCCGCCACCGATCTTCTGTGGTCTTACAGTTTAAAATTGTCGAATGACCTATTGCCGGTGCCGAAAAGACTTAGTGCCGAAATAACGGCATGTTGACGTCACATATATACAGACTGTATATTTTGCAACAGTGACAGTGAAAATTTACACATTTTCTTTTAAAAATGACGTAACAACATTTAAAATTCGTAATAAAAAAACAAACCTTGTAGAATCACAGTGTCTTCTTATTATTAATCAAAAATTGTTCGTTGACCTACTTTGTGTTATGTCGTACGTAACAGATGTTACCTCATTTGGCGGCCACCAAAGTGTGTCACAGCCAATGTTTCGATACTGATATCGAACATTTTAATAAAGAGACAACGTTTGTAATCCTTAAATGTAAAAAGTCCGCATAAACATTTGGTGTTAAATGTCAAACTAGAGCACTGCAAAGAAGATGAACACTCGAGTTTATGTAATTACGGTGCTATAACAGATAGGTCCCCCCATCCAATTTGTTTAACAGCAAGCTTACGAACGATATTCAGTGCTGGAAAAACCTTGTGTTACTAGCACTATAATTACATAAACTCGACTGTTACAGTATTGGATACGAAATACAATAGTTAGAGTCGTAGGCAAACATAATATTTAAGCATTGAACGCTTGATTGATGGTTGTTATTGTGTTAAAAACTGCCATCAGAGTTCCAGGCAAACTGAATAACGCGCGATAGCGCGTTATGATTAGTTTGCTTGGAACTCTGATGGCAGTTATTAACACAATAACAACCATCAATCAAGCGTTCAATGCTTATATTTACATTTTTCGGCACCAGGGGTTGTTTACGGTCCATAGAGGTATCTGTTTGTAATTAAATTTAATTTTTATACGACTTGTGAGTGCAATTGAATGAACAGCCAAATAAAATAGTGCGTTTAATAAACAAACAACTATCCTCAAAATTTCAATTATCCGACTTTATTTTTCAACAATAATGATAAAAAAATCATATTGATAAAAATACAGTAAACTTTCATCGACAAAAGTCAAAATATCATATACACGAAGAGCGTAGTTGTTTTGGAAGTGAAAAGCGGTGATTCGCCCACCGCGCCATTTTATGAATGGAAATTAAACGTACAGGACTGAAAGGAGGAATTTGCAAAATAATTAGGTGTGAAGTTTTGTGACGTTTGTGCGTTAAATGTTCTTTGGTCAAAGGCATTACTAACAATACTGTTTTCTTTGTCTTGTGCATCGGGAATATATGACATACTGGAGAGATTGGACCTCGCTGCAGATTTCATTGCAGTTGGATTTGAATTTACACGTGGAGCCAGTGCAGTCGTGGGATTTGTCAAACTAAGTAATGCGCAACTTAAAGATTTCTTCTGTTCGGTTGATAGCTCAGTATTTTATGATCTTAGGGAAAATTTAGATCTGTGGTTTGACATGTACATTATGTGTCGGGCTTCGAATCCCATGTCGATGAGATGTTGCACAGAAGTTGCACGGAGACAATGTGCAGTGTATTTGGATTCAGTACGTGCCGCGCGGCATATTTCAGACATAAATCGAGCAAATGTGCGCTTTGTGGAGTACCAGACATCGTCAGATGGGAATTTAACTGCATCTTTGTGATACTGATTGAACAGAAATTTTGCATTTTTTATCTGTTTTGCTGATCATCAGTTGGAGCATTTTTACTAGGCAAGTGTCTGTTCCTGTGGCATACATTCTTTTTTCATTGCTGAAATTTTTGTAAAATGTGTCGAGGCCACCCTGATTAGTTTTAGATTTTGTGTCCCGTTTCATTGTGACATACTCTCCGGACTCATCACTGTGGAATTCAAAAGAATCGAGTAGCAACTGATGGTGTATTTCAAGGCCCCGTGTTACAAAATTTACGGATAAATAGAACCAAACACAGTGACGGAGAACAATGGGATTACGAGGAGCATCGAGGAAATAATTGTGAATTTTTTCAAGGTCAGTTTTTTTCAATTTTTTTCTTGTGATTTACTGGTTTTTCTAAACCATCTTGTAATCTAGTTTTAAGTAGCCCATCTAATATCCCATTAGCATTTCTAAATGTCAGTCCATTCACAATGTCAATATTTCTATGCAGGTCACTTATATGTCTGTTTATTGCAGCTCTCATATTTATTAGACTGTTTCTGGTATAAATTTCATCAGAAGGCCTGGTTTGTTGATTCTTTTTTGGCTTTGGTCTCGCTTCGGCATAAAATTCTTCTAACTTTTAAGCTAGTTCCTCAACGGAAATATCCAACATGTTTGCATCACAGCCATATCTTTCATTATTCCATTCTGAAATTTTAAATTATATTTTTTTAATTCCTTATTTTTATTAATTCTTTTATTATTATTATATTTTTAATAAGCTTTTTGTAACAACAAAAGCGATAAAAACTTTTTGTACACGGCGGACAATTTTACATCATTTTATTTATATTTCCATTAACGTAATTGTTTTTACTGGTCTTTTTTTTTCAATTACACGAGATATTTTATTTATTTATTTATTTATTTATAATCTAACCTTGGAATATATTCACAGCCCAAGTGGTATTTCTTTTTGTGGAGTCGGCTTGTCTAGCTTTAAATATTTTTTCCCTTTCTTCTACAGATGTTTTTTTGGAATCTTGGAATCTGCATAACTGGCATATCTGTAACCGGGATGTCCTCCAAATCCGACACCTTTATTTCTGTAATTTCTGGATTTAGATTAACAGAACTGTTTCCATTGCTTGTGTCTAGGTCCAAATCCATCAGCCACTCTTCTTCGGACGACAAAAAGTCCAAATTCCATGGAAGATCAATTGTAAAATTGCTTGGATTTTCAGTATAGCAATCGCTGGTGTTTTCCATTATTACAGACTTTGAGACTGTGTGTTTTGTTTGCAGACGTAATTTTAATATTTTCTCTGAATTTTAATTTTACTTTCAAACCATATGTTTAAAATATTTTAATAATAAAATGACATTTCTTAACAAATAATTTTATTTATAAATTCGTGTAATGTTTAAAAAAAAATCTCGATTGAACGGGAGTCGGTAGAATTGTTTACATTCTAAAATTAGTGCAATACACAGCTGTCATCTGTTTGTGTATTGACGTTCAATGTATTCATACGCGGTGTATAATCACGTGACGTTCTGTTGCGTTTTATACTGCTATAACAGCCATCGTCTTTTCTATGTCGAGTATAGGAAAAATGTTGATGAATGTAAATATAATCACATACTATCACTATCCAAGGTGTTTCTTTTTTAGTTTAAAAACAGAAGTAAGATATCTGTTTGAATGCTTTTGGTTAGATTATTAAAACACCATACATATATTGATATATCTATCCCCAGCTGTCTGCAACGACTTCACTTATCAAATTGTTCTATTTTGGAATTTTTAAAGACCCAAATACCTTTATCAGTGTCATAAAGTGTTTTATTATAAGGAATGTGTATACCTCCGTATACTAATGCCTGAATGTATTTTCTTGTCTCTAACAAACAAACCACTCGATTCCACAATAATTGTTATCTTCCTTTATATCATTATAGATATGTGTTCGGGAAGTTTTCGTGATTTGCTCCAAAATTAAAACTAATATAAATGTTTGGATTAAAAATCCGTGTATTTAACAATGACATTTCCTTTAAAACTAGACTCGAATGTTTCGAATAATCTCGTCATCTGGCAAATAATTTTGGTTCACATATGGTATATAATCCTCGCTTTTACAACTTCATTTAATATTTACTTTATGAGTTACAAACTGACTTTATATTTAACATTTTGTTCATCGTCAAACAACAGACATGGTCCGAAATTTTCATTACATATTACGATTTGTTAATATTATTCATTTTCTGAAGTTTATTGGTAAGACATTTATTTATTTATTTATTTATTCATTTATTTATTTATTTATTTATTTATTTATTTATTTATTATTTATTCATTCATTTATTTTTATTTGTTTATTTATTTATTTATTATTTATTCATTCATTTATTTTTATTTATTTATTTATTTAATTTAATTTATTTATTTAATTCAATTTATTTAATTTTACTTAATTTTATTTTATCTATTTTTTTCCTATATGTATTATACATTTAAACTTTAACTTAAATATTTGATTATTTTAGTAGAATGTTTGAATTTATCGGTTTACAAGCATAAAACATTTATGTCATATGTTGTAACTAAAGTATTTCATTTTTGAAATTCTGTAGAGGCTTTAGTATATTGAAGTTAAAAACTGGAGAGTTTACAATGTTGAAAAGTTGTTTTAATGTTACCCCGACTCTATCAAGGTATACCTTCTACTGAGTAATAGAAAGTGTTTATGTTTACAGGGTTTTAACATTTGAATAAGATATACTGACTCTGCGACACAAAGTGTTTAAACGTCACCACAGCTGTTTCCTCAAATAAATAAACGTAGATCATATTGAAGTGAGTTTATGTTACTACGGCTTAACATTAGAATAAAAGGATATATCTAAATATTCCCGTGCGATGGAAAGTGTTGTAATATTTTCCCTGCTCTACTGTCAAATTTAAATGGAAAGTGATGTAATATTTCCCCTGCTCTACCCTCAAATTTAGATACAGAAAGTTCTCCCGTGTGATGGAAAATATTGTAATATTACCCCTGTTCTAACCTCAACTTGAGATACAAGAAGATTTTCCCGTTCGACGGAAAGTGTTGTAATATTAACCCTGCTCTACCCTCAAATTTAGAAACACAAAAAATTTCCCGTGCGATGGAAAGTGTTGTTATATTTCCCCTGCTCTACCCTAAAATTTTGATACATAAACATTTTCCCGTGCAATGGAAAGTGTTGTAACATTTCCCCTGTTCTACTCTCAAATTTAGATGGAAAGTGATGTAATATTTCCCCTGCTCTACCCTCAAATTTTGATACATAAAGATTTTCCCATGCGATGGAAAGTGTTGTCATATTTCCCCTGCTCTACCTCCAAATTTAGATACATAAATAATTCCCGTGCGATGGAAAGTGTTGTAATAATTCACCTGCTCTACTCTCAAATTTAGATACTTAAATAATTTCCCGTGCGATGGAAAGTGTTGTAATATTTCCCCTGGTCTACCCTCAAATTTAGATACACAAATAATTTTCCCCGCGATTGAAAGTATTGTAATATTTCCCCTGTTCTACTCTCAAATTTAGATACACAAATAATTTCCCGTGCGATGGAAAGTGTTGTAATATTTCACCTGCTCTACCCTCAAATTTAGATACACAAATAATTTCCCGTGCGATTGAAAGTGTTGTAATATTTCCCCTACTCTACCCCCAAATTTAGATACATAAATAATTCCCGTGCGATGGAAAGTGTTGTTATATTTCACCTGCTCTACTCTCAAATTAAGATACTTAAATAATTTCCCGTGCGATTGAAAGTGTTGTAATATTTCCCCTACTCTACCCCCAAATTTAGATACATAAATAATTCCCGTGCGATGGAAAGTGTTGTAATATTTCACCTGCTCTACTCTCAAATTTAGATACATAAATAATTCCCAGTGCGATGGAAAGTGTTGTAATATTTCCCCTGTTTTACCCTCAAATTTAGATACACAAAGATTTTCCCGTGCGACGGAAAGTGTTGTAATATTAACCCTACTCTACTCTCAAATTTAGATACATAAATAATTCCCCGTGCGATGGAAAGTGTTGTAATATTTCCCCTGTTTTACCCTCAAATTTAGATACACAAATAATTTCCCGTGCGATAGAAAGTGTTGTAATATTTCCCCTGCTCTACCCTCAAATTAAGATACACAAATAATTTTCCCCGCGATGGAAAGTGTTGTGATATTTCCCCTGCTCTACTCTCAAATTTAGATACATAAATAATTCCCCGTACGATGGAAAGTGTTGTAACATTTCCCCTGCTCTACCCCCAAATTTAGATACACTAATAATTCCCGTGCGACGGAAAGTGTTGTAATATTTCACCTGCTCTACTCTCAAATTTAGATACATAAATAATTCCCCGTGCAATGGAAAGTGTTGTAATATTTCCCCTGTTTTACCCTCAAATTTAGATACACAAAGATTTTCCCGTGCGACGGAAAGTGTTGTAATATTAACCCTACTCTACCCTCAAATTTAGATACACAAAGATTTTCCCGTGCGACGGAAAGTGTTGTAATATTAACCCTACTCTACTCTCAAATTTAGATACATAAATAATTCCCCGTGCGATGGAAAGTGTTGTAATATTTCCCCTGTTTTACCCTCAAATTTAGATACACAAATAATTTCCCGTGCGATAGAAAGTGTTGTAATATTTCCCCTGCTCTACCCTCAAATTAAGATACACAAATAATTTTCCCCGCGATGGAAAGTGTTGTGATATTTCCCCTGCTCTACTCTCAAATTTAGATACATAAATAATTCCCCGTACGATGGAAAGTGTTGTAATATTTCCCCTGTTTTACCCTCAAATTTAGATACACAAAGATTTTCCCGTGCGACGAAAAGTGTTGTAATATTTCACCTGCTCTACTCTCAAATTTAGTTACATAAATAATTTCCCGTGCGATTGAAAGTGTTGTAATATTAACCCTACTCTACCCTCAAATTTAGATACCCAAAGATTTTCCCGTGCGATAGAAAGTGTTGTAATATTTCCCCTGCTCTATCCTCAAATTTAGACACACAAATAATTTCCCGTGTGATGGAAAATGTTGTAATATTTCCGCTGCTCTACCCTAAAATTTTAGTACATAAAGATTTTCCCGTGCGATTGAAAATATTATAAAATTACCCCTGTTTTTCCTTCAAATTTAGATACACAAAATTTCCCCGTGCAATGTAAAGGGTTGTAATATTACCCCTGTTCTACCCTCAAATTTAGATACATAAAGATTTTCCCGTTCAACGGAAAGTGTTGTAATATTACCCCTGTTCTACCCTCAAATTTAGATACATAAAGATTTCCCCGTGCGATGGAAAGTGTTAAGTGTGTCTCTTACTGTACCTTCAAATTTAGGTACATGAATATTTAACCGTGCAATGGAAAGGTTAATTTTGTCCTGTCTTAAGTAGAAATACCAAGAACTTCATATTTGCATGTTAATTTAATTGAAATGTCTGCGTTCTTTTGAATTTTATTTCAAATTGTTACAAGGTAAAGGCAACATAACACAATTTAAAACCAGAATAAAACACAGTATTGTTCTTAGCGAATGTTAAATACAGAGTGATTTATCATGGGTCATCTTGTGAAAATATAACAAAAAGAAAATATTTTGTATTTAATATATACATGTAGGGATTTAGGTTCATTGATGGCAAAATAAGTCAAAAATATGTTTTTGTTGAAATTTTCTATTAATTTAGATTGTTTTGGTACTTGTCTGAAGCCCCCAACATTTGTTAGCAACTGGACAGATATATTTGCTCAAAATGCACCATTATCAGAAATCGTTATTAGACATGACCTAGGAGAACTTCCAGCTAAAGTGGATGTACAAGTAAAGCCAGTTGATAAAAGTGGAAAAGTGGATGACTTTATGTTTCATGGGATTTGTTCTGCACAAAGAGATGATGATACGAATGATACTTACGGTGGTGTGGTGTATATTTACAATGAAACAACGGTGACATTGATTGTACCAAACAGGAAGGATGGCTTTACTAGTGGTTATGCTGTGTACACAGGTAAAAGTTTTAATTATTGTATAATATTTTTGTATGGTAATGTAGATGGAGTGGTACATCAATACGTGTTATCTCTTGTATACGGTATTTTAGCTGTAGTAGATAATTGAAATTTGGAGTTGTACTTAACTATATACTGTTGTTTTTCTGTTGTAGCTAGTGGTATTTGGTGTGTTTTAACATTCGATGTTGTACTTGACTTAAGGCTTGTTTATGATATTTGTCTTTGTCTGTAATAGGTGATGGTGTTTGGAGTGATCCTTCGTTTTTACTAGTCATTGTATATGACATTTATCTGTTGTAGGTGATGGTGTTTTGAGTGAAAACACTGGGCCGACTGGAACCGTATTTGGTGTGAAAGGTCCTTAGGTTGGGTAGACTAAAGTTTGTACCAGGCGACACCGCCTGACATCCAAGATGGCCGTTGTTACTATAAATAGCAAAAACACATAAATAGCCACTGTTGAGTAATTTTTAACTGTTTTTGTTCAAATTTGAAATGTAGACTGTAGATAGCGGGGCATTCAACCTATATAACGGGTTTTTCTGAGAAATTTTTTGTTGACCCGATTTTTACCATTTATGCAAATGAGGTGTAATATTTAATTAATTCTTTGAAAATCTTTTCCTCTGAAACCACTGGGCCAACTGAAGCCGTATTTGATGTGGAAGGTCCTTAGTTGGGGTAGAATAGAGTTTATACCAAGCGATCCCGCCAGACATCCAAGAAGACCGCTGTTACTATAAATAGCAAAGACACATAAAAAGCCATTGTTGAATCATTTTTAGCTCACCTGACCGAAAGGTCATGTGAGCTTATAGCATAGCGCGGCGTGTGTATGTGCGTGCATGCGTGTGTGCGTGCGTCGTTAACACCTGTTTTCGACTTCTCCTCAAAAACTGCTTGACAGATTTCAATGATACTTGGCCAGAAGCATATATGGGCCGGTGCAATTCAGATTTGTTAATGGCGTTGCCATGGCATCCAAAACTAGGTCAAGGTGACCTAGGAGTCCAAATTCTTTAAAAATCTTCTTCTCTGAAACCAATGATGGGAGAAAAAAACTGATGCGGTAGTTGGATTCTTTAGGGTCTTAAGCCAATAGTTTGTTCATTTTGTGAAATTTGGTCAAAAACTGGGTTACACGTTTTTGCGTTTAATTAAAAAAAATTCGTAAAATGGCTTCAAATTGTTATAACTTGACTATTTGAACAGATAATGACATGGGGTTTTCAGTTTTGACTTTTTCTTGAAATGCCCTTTTAAATAGGGTCAAGGTCACAAATCAAGGTCATGACCTAGATTTTAGGCAATTTTCTTGCAATTATTAAGACATATATGACTTCAAACCATCGCTAAAATGTTCCCCATGACAAAATTTAAAAAGGTACCAAGTTTCGTAACTATATGATAATCCATGTAGGAGTTGTTGCCCCTGAAATGTTATTTTTGGCTTATAAATACTAAAATTGTGCATTAGCTTGAAAACTTTTAACTTTTTGTATAAACATGTATATTAGAATATTGTAGGTATTGATATGACGATCATTGATATATAGTTCAAGGTCATATGTTCAAAGGTCAAGGTCATAGCTGCATAAGTGTACTGAAACTGTTGATTATCTTGAAAACTACGAACTTTTTGTATAGGCATATATATAAAAATATTGGAAGTCTTGATATGACGATCATTTTGATAGATGGTTCAAGGTCACATGTTCAGAGGTGAAGGTCATAGCTGTAGAAGAAAACTGAAATTGTAAATTATCTTGAAAACCATTAACATTTAGTACAAGCATGATTATAAGAATATTGTAGATGTTGATATTACAAACATTTTGATATAAGGTTTAAGTTCATATGTTCAAAGATCAAAGTCATAGCTACATAACCATATGGTTAATGATTTGGAAATTATTCATTGTACTATAGTTTAATCATGCATATGAGCTATTTATAAATGAAATGTGACTAGACATTTCTGATTAATTATTGCAGGATTTTCCAAACTTGAGTAATTTTATGAACTTTTTGTAATTAAGTTCTTTGTAAGTTTTTGGACATTTCCTCAGGTGAGCGTTAAGGCCCATGGGCCTCTTGTTAACTGTTTTCGTCAAAATTTGAAATGTAGAGAGTAGATAGCGGGGCATTCAACATATATATAACGGGTTTTTCTGAGAAATTTTTAGTTGACCCGATTTCCACGAATTATGCAAATGAGGTGTAATATTTAATCAATTCTTTGAAAATCTTCTCCTCTGAAACCACTGAGCAAACTTACCCCTAGGTGGGGTAGACTAAAGTTTTTACCAGGCGTCCCAAGATGTATAAATGTGACAGCTGTGATGTGTTGTTTATTTGTATAATAAATACTTGTTCAGAATTAACAATAAATGTACTTTGCTATTTACTTTATCCAATCTTTTATCACGGATTCCAAATTTTATTTATGTACCCCTTATTACTGTACTGGTCCCATATATCCATTGAATATCCATGTAGGATACAGTTGAATCAATGTCATGTAACGTTTTTATTCCATATGAACATGGTTTATAAGACAAGATTTTGTACACAATGTATATTCAATTTTTATAGTTACAAAAAGAATGCTCAGATGCTTTGTTTGTCCTAAATATGCATAATAATAAACAATATTTCAAAAATATTAATGTGTTAACCGTCCTTATTTTTGTCATACAATGGTTATTCATCGACTTGCATACAAAACATCTTTGCTTACTTTCCCTCCATTACTAATTTCAAGACCATGTCTGCTTCAATTATAAGCATCAACCACAGTTCTGATGTCCTCAAATGACCATAAAGGCCACCCATTAGACCTCTTGTTCTAAATAATATTTGGTTGCCCCACTTTTCACAAAACGTGATGCAATTTGTGCGCCAGTTGAGCAATATAGGACCTATTGGGCCTCTCGTTATTACTTATTGTCTATGACATTGTCTGTTGTAAGTGATGGTGTTTGGAGTGTTCCTTCGGTTTTTATTACTTATTGTCTATTACATTGTCTGTTGTAGGTGATGGTGTTTGGAGTAGACCTTCTCTTATTACTTATTGCATATATGACATTTGTCTGTAATAGGTGATGGTGTTTCAATTTTTAATTTTTTAAATTTCTTAAAACGGCTCCAAATTATTATAACTTGACTAAATGAAAATATAATGATATGGGATTTTCAGTTTTGACTTTTCCTTGTAATAACTTTCAAAATGCAGTCAAGGTCAAACATCCAGGTCAGGACCTAGTTTGTGATTGATGCAGTTTTAGGCGATTTTCTTCAAAACTATAACAGATATATAATATAAAAACATTGAACATTGTTGAAATGTTCAACATGACAAAATTTAACAATGTACAAAGTTTCGTAACTGCATGATAATCCATGTAGGAGTTATTGCCCCTGATTTTTTTAAAATTTAATTTAATTTTTATTTTTATTATTTTATTCTATTATTATTATTATTATTATTGCTTAGAAATACTAAAATTGTGCATTAACTCAAAAACTATAGACTTTTTTATTATATAATCTACTCAATAATCCATGTAATACGGTCATGCAATAAAAATCGTATTGAATGAGTGTGACGTCATAGAAGCGTGTGAATTAGGTTATATCCTTACGCACAAGTATTTACACGGCGGATTCCAAAGTATTTTTGTAGGAACAGTCACCGGAAGAAACATTCAAATCCATATTTATCAAAAAAAATCACCAGTTCCTAAAAATAAACGGGCCAGAATAATCATTGACAGCGATTCCGAGTAACACGTGTCTGTAAATTCTTGTCCATGTTGTTGACATTCCAGAGTGCGCGCGCTATGACGTCACATAATTCACCTAGTTCACAGTGACACACTGTTTGTTGATTCATAATTTAAGCTGATACTTTTGTACTTTTTTTCTAAAAAGGAGATATATTGTATTTAAATTGAAAATGTATGTTTTGTTTTTGTATCCTGCGGACAGACTATTGTTTACTTTTAACATTTCAGCAGAATTACTTTTGGCGCATGTACGCGGTTACGTGAACTTGTTGTGTTTCGGTCAATCAGCTGTTTTCTTATAAAGAGAAGACAAGTTTTAAATCTGTGAAAAAGCCGTTTTTATGAGATTATATAATAAATAGAATCTTACATTCGTGTTTATGTAATATTGAATTTATTAAACTCGTTGAATAATGTTTTATGCAACTCGCCAAGGCTCGTTGCATAAAAAATTATTCAACTCGTTAAATAAATTCAATATTACATAAACACTCATGCAAGATCCTCTATGTATAAGCATATATTTTAGAATATTGTAGGTATTGATATGACGATCATTTTGTTATATGGTTCGGGGTCATACGTTCAAAGGTGAAGGTCATAGCTGCATAAGAAGACCGAAATTGTTAATTATCTTGGAAACTATTAACTTTTTATAGGCATGTATATAAGAATATTGTGGAATTGACATGGCGATCGTTCTGATCTATATGACTCAAGTTCTTAAGTTTAAAGGTCAAGGTCATAAATGCATAAGAACACTAAAATTGTTAATTATCTTGAAAACTATGAACTTTTTGTATAGACAGAAATATAAAAGGATATTGTATGTATTTTTGCAAATGATTTTGGATATATCTGCAGGTTGGACATGTATAAGGTGAGCATTAAGGCCCATGGGCCACTTGTTACTTATTGTGTATATCATTTATCTGTTGTAGGTGATGGTGCTTGGAGTGGTCCTTCGATTTATATTACTTATTGTATATGACATTGTCTTTTGTAGGTGATGATGCTTGGAGTGGTCCTTCGTTTTTTAATACTTATTGTAATTGACATTTGTCTATTGTAGGTGATGTTGTTTGGAGTGGTCCGTTGTTTTTGTACTTATTGTATATATCTTTTGTCTGCTGTAGGTGATGTTGTTTGGAGTAGACCTTCGTTTTTTAATTATTGTATATGACATTTATCTGTTGTATGTGATGGTGTTTGGTGTAGACCTTCGTTTTTTTTCACTTATTGTATATATCATTTGTCTGTTGTAGGTGATGGTGTTTGGAGTGGCCCTTCAGTTCAACAATCAAGACACGCAAAAGTTAGAGTGCGAGTGTGGAGAGAAAGGGATTTCCCTCAACCTGATTTTGTGTCTCAGTGGATTAAAGTAACATCTGGACAAAGTACTACACAATTTATCAATTCATCAGTAACAATTAATTAAAGCATTTTTAAAGCCGGATAATTCTCATTTAAGATGGTTTTGTCTTTTGAATTGGCACATTATACGTGTTTTGACGACATGGTAATATCGGTCGGTAAAGCCACTTTTAAAGAGAAAAACGAAAGTATAAAATAACTTTTACAAAAAAGAATTAACTTTTGTATTACGTACTTGTATCAGTGTAAAAACTTGATATAGAAAATTTGATAATGAAATTGCCTCAATGAAGTAACCAAACGTCATTCTCTACGCCTAAGTTCAAAATAAAAATTTAGTGTAAGGAAGTTTTTCTTGTCACTTGCTGAAAATCGCTGATCAAGGTATCATTTCTGAGCGAACTATCTTGATGTTAATGAAAAAATCCCGACTTTGTCGTAAAACCGTATCACTATAAAGCTGCATTAAGTTTTCCTAGGAAAAAAATTAAACGGTGCCGATCGAATTAATGATGTTCCTAATGAAAAATGTTACATTTAGTTCAACGATAAAAGCTCGAATAAATACAGAAATAACAATAATTTCACAGCGAGATGTAGCCTACGGGATCTAATTTTAGAACATGGTTACGTCATAAAAAGCGGGTCATTTAGACACAACTTACAAAACGGTGAAATACGATAAATTAAACACAGAATTTCATTAACTATGTCATCTGTGACTCTATAAGGTATACATAACACCATTGCTAATACATTTGGATATTAATGACGTATAATTAATACAATTTGGCAGTTTTCACCTTCGATTCATTGGAAAACGCGCATGCTCCAAGCAAATAATAATCATCGATAAACATTGACCAACCCGTTAGAGGATTCCGTATACTTACAGATAATAGGAATGGAATTTTAGAAAATAAATCTTACGAATCGTGATAAGAAGTAATGTATTTTTAAAAGAATACATTTTTTAGAAAATCAAAAAAAAAATTCAGAAAATTGAAAAAAAACTTAATGTAGCTTTAAGTCAACGGCAATTTTATCTCGATTATTTACATTGTTGTCTAGCTAGAAATATAGGATCATGATAACTGAGTGGTCTAGACGTCGCCCTTTTAAATCAAGACATCTCGCCACCGAGTAGACATCGAGTGAGAAAGGTTTTTCCTTGTTGTAGGCCCAACTGGTTGCCTTGGTATCAGTATAATAGACTGCATGACCTGCGTTTTTATCTACGACATTGGGGGCGAGTGCTAGCTCTCTACTGGTCGCCATAAGTGCGCACTAGTTCTGTGCAGATCAGAAACACTCACGCACAATCTGAACTTGTGTTAACCTTCTAGGTTTAAAAAATTGGCTCTTCACGAATAACTTAAAAACTTGCTGATGTGACGTTAAACCTTGAACCGACAAACTAAACAAAAATGTTATAAGAAGAAAAAGTGTTCAAAAGTTGAGTCTAACAAATCGTATCATTATTAAATTCTCCCACAAAAATCGATTGTCCTCAACCATATTTCACAATTCTATGAAAAAACTTTATCATTCTAATTATTTTATTATTATTATTATTATTATTATTAACCTTACTGCCCAATGCAATCAGGGCAAAACAAAACTGAATTATAGCACCTTTAAGGCTTGTAACGTCTAGATGTGAGTGAAATAATTTTGACTAATCTGTAATCGATCAAACAATCAAAGTGATAACGGTATATTTTTTTAAAGGAATCTGTCAAATAAACGAAATTGTTCAAAAGGATTAGCATAATCGTTCGATTGAAGTAGCTAAATAATGTTGAGGAATTAGTAAACCGTTCAAACAAGTTGTAACATCGTTCAGAGGAATAAGTAAATCGTTTCTTTTTTCTTTCAAACGAAAGCTAAATCGTTGGAACAAAGTAGTTATTCGTTCGAATTTTGTTTTTATTTGGTTCCTCCACGCCGAAATTAAAATATAATTAATATCCACTGACAGTAATGTTGTTTCGGAACTGGCCAGCGTGTTGTTATATCTGAGAATGATTGCTATGGTTTGGCTTCCGGTATAAGAAGTAAGAAGTATTTGGTTATAGAAAGTTCACATCCAGATAGAATGCTTAGTTTTTAACTAATGTTATTTTCAGAAGACGGATCATATTTAGAGATAAATCACAACTTAAACACGGAACCTCGGTATGTATCATTACAGCTAAAGTCAGACACAACAAGGGAGATTTCTGACGGTGTAGGTAAGTAGAGAGAGAGAGAGTGTGTATGTGTGTGTGTGTGTGTGTGTTATAATTTTTTTAAGCAGGCAGGTTTTGGAAAATGCTTTGCATTTAGTTGTTTTTGTCTAACGTTCGATAGATACAAGTCATTTTTTTTCTATATTTGATACTTATTCCTTGTTGTTTAGACTGTTTAGCCAAACACTTGTTTATAGTTGCTAAGGCGATGTTTTATATAATCATGTTCGAAACGAAAAAAAAAAAAAAAAAAAAAAAAAAAAAAAAAAAAAACCGACAGAATTACTATTTCCAGTACCATCCACCATTTGTGTCATATAAGCCGTAATTTTTCATAAACTAATATATTTTAAAGGAGTACGATGTAGTTTAAAATCTTGCCCTTTCATTACTGAGTTTTAGGGATTTATATTCAAGAAATTAAATTAACGATATTCTACGTGTAAAGAATGTAGAGCGATGCGTACATTTCATATGTACATTGTCGAGTGAGAAAGGACCCTCAAGGACTTGTCTATTTAGCAGTAATTTTTAAGTTTACTTTAAAGGAAATACAATGTAACTACTTACTACACTGTTAAATACTAGTAATAACAAACTATTTACTTTCTTGAAAGGTTCTGGAACAGGATACGATAATCCGAAACCAGACGCATTATGGGGAGGTGTCCTTTATGGGTATGACCAAAATACAGTGCGAATATGGCTTCCAAATCTTAATTCGGGTACATATTCAAAACCAAGACACCATAAACAGCCTTCCCTTCAGCAGGCAAAACCCTGATTGCTCTCTCTCTCTCTCTCTCTCTCTCTCTCTCTCTCTCTCTCTCTCTATATATATATATATATATATATATATATATATATATATATATATATATATATATATTTATATATATATGTATGTGTGTGTGGTTAAAATTAATCGCAATCAACCGTTATAGTAAACTTCGATTTAACCAGTAATAGTGGTAGCAAGATAGCAATGATAAATGACAATATTATCTAGACATCAGAACATGCTGATAAATTTATTGTTGTGACCTGGTAACTGAATAGCAAAATAACTAAAGCCGGCTACAACGGCTTTAAATACCGTTTTGAATTAATGAAATTTACAACGTTTTTTTTTAAATGTTTTAGGTAAATTATTTGCTGCTGCTGATGGATGGGGTAAATTAGACAGGACATGGACTTCTGGTGGTGTACGTGTCCGGGTATGGAAGGAACTCTCAGATAAAATTCATCACTGGCATTTTGGTGTCAAGAGTAATGCTACAAATGAAACTTTACAGACTTTAATGGTCGGCAATGACACTGTTAATATAGACGAAGACATATTTATTATGGAGGTATTTCATATTATCCATTAATTTATTTTGATAGCTTATATTTTTAGATCATAGTGCTGAAAAGATCGTACGATTATATAAATATCACTGGTGTATGGTCGATTGCAAACCGCTCATCCTATACCGAACACTATACACAAGGTCATCTGTCGAAAAAAATATACGCAATTGAAAAGCAAATACAAGGAAAGACACCTAAAGAAACGTCACATTTCTTGTCAGAATTCTTGTATAGTCCAACATTAATAACACATGACATTTTAACTTGTAAAAACAAATCTCGTAAACAATCATCGAACGTTGATAAGACATGACATTGATATTGTTGAACGAATCCTACAAAATAGTTATCCCAGGTGAAAAAGGCATGACGCTGAGATTGCTTAATTCTAACAATCGTCTTTCATGGTAAGACGTGACATTTAGTTTGCTTAACAATCTTCGCTGAGCAATCACCCAATGCTGATAAAAGATGACATTAAGCTTGTGAAAACAAATCTTACAATCGACCGTCGTTAGTAAAAGGTGACAATGAGATTGCTAAAAATGGATGATTTTCTACAAGCCGATGCATTCGTCTACAAAATTCATAATTTCAAATTTGTAACAATTTTTTTATACTCGTAACAGTCAAAAGATAGTATAAAACTTAAACGATTTGTTATATTAAAACTTTGATAATTAACATCGCATTTTGTGTTAAAAATTATATTTCAGAGTACTATATTTTGCATACTTTTATGCAAATACGAAATTGTGATGGATATAACAATGGTTTTTAATAAATATTCATATAGCGCATTCCTCTCCATCAAAAATATTTTGACTAGCAAAACTAACTTTTATCTCATGTTTTGCAAATGTTGGTTGATGGAATGGGATGCGCAGGCATTGAAATTTGGGAATAAAGATAAAACGTAATACTTCTTAAGCGGCTAAAACATCACACATACTTGGTATAACCTATCATCAGATATTGCTATCCTGTGCACTGACTGTACAAGACGTAGGAAATAATAACCTTGAAGTCTTGGTTTCGAGTCTTTCATGTCGTCCCTTTTTTATTTGTTTTAATGTTTTTTTAAGCACTTTATCTTCATTTTGTCTTATTTAAAGGCACTGAATATATTTCTTCAACAAATAACCCAATTAAGTTATAATTTGCTAATTTGATCGCATTATTAAAACTACTTTCAAAACATGTTGTATATGTAGCAACGTTACATCTATTATTATTACAGACTGGTCGATACCCGTGCATTTCCTATACTGTTTATAAATTATACAAAACAACATCGTAAAGAACGTAAAACACAAAAATAATATCACTGTAATGCAGGCGCTGTATTAATTCACAGACAGCAATCGGGTATTGTAAATTTCACTCTTCAAAAAGTGATAAAATGATCCATTAACATTTTGAGATGCCTTTATTCTATCGTGTTTTAACAGTCTCATTGCTCAAAAGCATTTAAAATCTAAATACAGGCCCTAACTATAAACAACATCTTATGTCTTATAAGAGGCATTCATAAGTTTAAAACGCAAATATATAGGTACATTTAACAAAGATTTATTTGTGTTTGGCCTACAATCGATGTTGCGAATAGAGTTATCCCAAAAGCGCAACCTTGTTTCTTGACATTTTTCCTACATGTATAGACGGAAGGCCCGGCATGATGAGATCCATCCTTTTGCTGAACAGTCTCGATGTTTATAAGACACGGTATTGAAATTGCTAAACAAACTTCGCTGAGCAATTATCTGATATTATTGACACAAGAAACTATTTTTGCTAAACTAATCTTGTAAAGCAATCAAACATTTATTACTTATATTGAGCTTATGAAATAAATCTCACCAAACACTCATCAAATGTTAATATAACATGAAATTAAACTTTCAAAGCAAACCAGTTGGAATATTTCGTGGAATATTTTAAATTTACAACGGTATAAATGCAGCGGAGCCCAGTGTATCACTTCTTAAAAAAGACACACGTTAAAAGAAGCGATATGTGGAAAAAGTTGGCTGTAAGAATATTCTTAAAAGGAATCACAGAATTTACAACAATTAAATTTAAAATAAAAAAAACTATTACATTTATAAAGAACAAACATGAAAAATAAAGCACATAAAACAAATAATCTTATTGTTTTGCAGGTACAACCACAAGCGGGATTAAACCGTAATTTTTTATTTAAAGGCACAGGTGCTACTGAGAACGCTAATATAAAACAAACATACGGCTCATTTATGTACTCTTATTCCGAAACAGAGGTCAGAATGTACCATCCACCATTTCCAATACTTAATAGAGCTAATGGATTGTTACTAGATATAAGTGATATCTGGGGTAACGGGACAAACAACCAACAAACAAATGATGTAAAGCTCCGTGTAGAAATCATACGACCAGCTAGCTTTTGTAAGTCAGTTTGTGTCAAGAGGTTACGTTCGTTTTCTTTTGTTTTATCATTTCCTGTCCAGATCATATAAACATCATTTTTGTAAGTCTGTTTGTTATCATATGATCTGTTTCTTTTTTATGTTAATTTGCGTTAAGATAATACTCTCAGTTTCCTTTTCATAAGAGATTTTACTTCCTCTCAGTGTTTATTTTATGTCCGAATTACATGACCAGTTTCCATTTGTGTGTTAGTTTTTGTTAAGATAATATCAACAGCTTTTTTGTATAAATAAATTATGTTAAGATAATACGCCCCGTTTTCCTTCATAAGTGTTGAGACTATACATCAGCTTCCTCATGGCGAGTTAATACGACTTGTTTCCTTTTTAGGTCTGCTTATGTTGAGTTTGCATATGTCAATCTTTAACAAAACACTGCATTTTGTGTCAGTGTTGGTTGCCATTATACGGCCAGTTTTCTTTTGAGAATATAAAACAACTACAGAACACACTTTTAGGTTTGGAGAGAATTTTAAGGTTTCTCAGTCGGACTATTACCTTACTTACATTATCTTTATTATTCTGCATTGAATACAAAGAATTATTACTTTCTTGTTAAAGATGCTCGCTACTCTATGACAATAAACTTGCTGTGCAATAATCTCTTCTCATAATTGATTTATTTAGTAACCTTCACCTTACCAAAAAATAGTGATGAATTCAACAAGAGCTTTCAGTGAAAGCAAAATCCCCCCCCCCCCCCCAAGAACCATTACTCGGTCAAAGGACCATGACTTCTGTGTAATTCATTGAACCGGAACTAGTTTGCGATGTGCACAAAACATACACAGATCATTCCTATAAAGTTCCATGAAAATAGAATGGACGGTTTAGGAGAACTATTGAGAACAAAAGTGTCACGGAGGGACAAGCGGACAGACGGACAAAAAGACAAAAGGCATTACTATTATATTTCTCCTTCACCGATTTCTCTGCGGGGGAAAGTAGCTTTTGAAAATATCATTCAATCAATAAATTTTTATTCAAACAATTTATTTACAAATGCCAATTTTCATGTTATGGCAATCATCTTGGACGCTATCTTGAATTCAACAAAATGCTCAAGGGTGACAGAGAATCATCAACTGAATTCTAAAACTAAAACAAGTAATCTTTACATAAATATGCAGAGACCATTATTTAAGGTTTAGCTCAACCTCTGGACTATTTTTGTAAGGTTATTTCTGTTAAAATTTTTTTATTGGTTTCCTTTTGTTAGTCGAATTTTATTAAAACTATACAACCAGTTTCTTGTTAAGGTGACATTTAGTCGAATTGCACAAACATTTTCTTTTGTTGAGGCTATATGACAGTTTCCTTCTTTTAATCATTTTTGTCGAGATTATACAACAAGCTCTCCAGTCCGTTACAAAAAGTGTTATAATCACAAACAGGACTTTAGTCATTCAATCCAGTGTCTGTCTAAAATCTAATTATAATAACTGGTGGTTTTAATATGTGATTGATTTTGTATTGTCTCTTTTCTTTATTTCTTTCAAAATTATTTATTGTTTCGTGTTCTATGTTTATAAAGTATTTCATATAATTTCATTTATTACAAATATATATTACAAATACCAGTTAAATTTTGATGTGCCGGATGTGCACATTTCGGAAATTCATTCCTCATCAGTGACACTAAGAACTGATTTCTTCTTTACTATCTCATATACCATTTTTAATTGATCATATAAATCATTCAAAACCGTATATCACAACTATGCTGGTAAGGTTAACCATTAACAATGACTTGAATGTTAGATTTTTAATGAGAAGATTATTTATTGCTACATGTTAATTTTTTTAAAATTTTGTTTGACTTGGCTAATGCTAGATATGCATTGACTACAAAATAAGACTTGTTTTAAAATTTTACATGCCTTTTGAGTTAAAATAGTTGCATATTTCTAAAAGATAAAAAAAAACTAATTTAACTACACCACAGGACAAACATCGTTTTGTGAAGGTTTTGTCCAATAGTTTTTCACCAGAAATCCATTTGTATATACATGTATGTGTATTGTCTCATTGTGCATTTGTTCATGTTTTGTTGTTGTTGTTCTAATATGTGTCTAGGTTTAATCCCAAAGTTTTATAAATAATTATTTTTGTATACTTCTATTCTTTTTATGTTAATGTCTTTGTGGTTAATTTTTTGTTTCGCTTGTTGTTTTCATTGTTGTGTTCAATAGTATTGTAATCAATAACTTCTATTTATGTCTATATTTTGACTTTTTATACAGTATTTGTCGTTTGTGTTTTTACTTTAACTGTTATTAAAGAATTTGCGTGTAAATGGAGTGTGACACACACGTTAATTTTACCCCGAAGGAATTCATTGGCAATACTTCGGATACAATTATTATTATTGATAGCTTATTTGTACAATCCGTTTCACGTTTAAATAATGCTTCCATCAATATATTGTTATTTTGACTGTAAATCATTTGTTATTATCGTTGTTTTTTTCGTGACTGTGAAAAGAAGTTCTATAAACTCTGTATATGTGTAGATTGTTTTGAGTTGTTGTTTTTGTCGTTTACTTGTTGTTTGTTATTCTTGACTGCATTTCCTTAAGCCAAATACATATCTAAACTACAAATAACTTTATTTTGCATCGAGGTCCCACTACTACTACATCAAGGGCGAAGACATCATCACCTCAAATTACAAACTCGGGTACAAAAACGGCACCGAAAACAATTGGTAATTATATTAATTCATTCTGTAATAAAAACAAATATTTAAGGATTGAAATTTGAATGTACTGAATTAATTGGATGATAGATTTAGTTGGTCACGCGCAAATTGAATGAATGGCGAAGCCATTCATGAAAAAAGTTGCGCGTGACCAACTGAAGTTATCACTCAATAAATTCAGTACAATCAAAATTCAATCCTTATATTTACAATCTTTAAAAATAAAAGACAAGGTTTCCTTAGTAATGAATTTTATTACAAAAAAATCCCGACATGGTCCTGGTTTTCTTGTATAAAAAAACACAAACACAGATTGATCCTTTGCGTTTATGACGTCATGGGTTAAAGGTCGCAAGTGCCCAACCAAAGTTACTGGGAAATATCTTCTGTTGCTCTCAAAGGGTTTCCTGAAGAGAATTCAGTACGATTGTAAATATATCGTAATAATTTTGTTTCATCATTGGTCGATAGTTGTAGTATCTAACTAAATGATCGAATATATACGACTAACATCGCCAACATTTACATTTTATTTGATATGAAAAGTTAGTTAATCAGTCATTGGTTTGGATACTAATTCATCCTGATTGATTGCAGATTTGTTACTAATCTATCCTATGTGTGTTTATTATACATGTATATGAATTATTAACAACCACTAGTTTAAAACTTTATATCTATATTACAGCATTTGTGGTCCTTATTTATAGAAGTAAAATATTCATTTTCGTTGTGGTATTTTACTATGTTACTCTGTGATTGTTACAAACATACAATCAGCTTAGATCTGACTGAAATTCAAGTGAACATATATTTTAAGCGTAATATCAACATTTCTGACAATAGATACAAAATCTGTTATTCCTCTTAGTTTGGAAAAGATCCATTTTATAGAAATTAATTTTAGCAGCTATTTTAAATATTTCATTTGTTTATAACATAGGTTATGTGATTTGTTGAATTTTGTAGCTCCTGGTACCACAGCTTCATCAAACATGAGAGGGACGACAGAAGAAAGCAGTAATGGTGGGCGTACGTAAATTCAGTAAAGCTTTATAGTAGCATTTTTACTAATTGTATGTAAATCTAATGTTTTATTTGTTGTCATTGTAGAAAATACACAAATCTCAAATGTCAGTCGAATGACAATTAGACTAGTTTGTAGACTTTTACCTGTTAAATATTTTATTTATGAAGTTTGAAGTTTTGAAAGGTTTTGAAGACACCAGTACATTTAGGTTTAAAAATATAACTTTTTCCATCATATTTTATGGTCGATCTGGAAAAAAACTTACCAGCTTTTATTGTGACTCATATGCTTGTTATAGTTTTCTAAGAGAATTATAAAGCAACGCTAAAAATTATTTGTAATACAAAAGCTACTATCGCATTATAAAGGTATATTTTCAAAAAGGCTAAAATACAATTTCTCGCTGAAAAAAAGGCTAATTAAATTTTTTCTCTTTGATGCGGATGGTGGACCTAATTGTACACGAGGTTAATAGGTACATACTTATAATTCTAATATTAACGCGTTTACAAACTTAGTAAGGCACATGTACTATATTATTCAAATTCCACCCTTTTTTTAATTAAATGTTTAAATGAGCCACTGTGATCTTGATGAGGGTCAGGGAGTCATACTTGGTAGAGCTATATGCACTTGACATTATAGTTTAGAAAAATTAATGTCTTACCGTTAAACTAGTTAAACTATTCAAGGTCATTGTGACCAGAAATGTATGTGAAGGTTCACTAGTTTCGCAGGGGGCTTTAGTCAATGAACATTTGCATCACGTTCCAAATTTATAGGCTAAACAGTTTTGAAGAAGAAGTCTAAAATGTTAAAACTTAAATAGCAAGACGATAACCAATTTGACAGCAGAAGGCCATCTTGTGAAGCATTTAAAATAGCAATGAAATGCTTAAAAGTCTTAAACTACAAAAACTTGAATATTGTTACTAAATTCATTTTGGCAGATGTAGCTAGCTAGACAAGACGTGCTTTCCCCTTCAGGACGCCCGGATCATAGTAGATTTGTACTGCTGCATTACTCAGAGCTGTATTGGTGATCTTATAATAATTTCATTTAAATGATCCAGAATACCCCTGTTTGTCTCTCTCTGTCTCTTTATTATGTCTCTAATAGAATGTGTACGTGTAGCTGCTGCTATATACGGGGGGATATTGGAGAGGCTATAATAATTATATTTAACAACACAACCTTTTGTACGTTAGTCCCTTTACAATGTATCCGACAGCAGATGCCGGATAACGGTTGATGTATTACTACATGGGTTATAGTAATAACGTAATAAAAATTTCATTTTGATTCTATAGAATACCTATTGTGTACTTGTCTCTTTACAGTATCTTCAACAGCAGGTGCCGGGATTGGAGTTGGCGTAGCTGCTGTATTACTTGGCTCTTTAGCTTGTCTTGTTTGGGGATTACTCAAGAGAAGAGATAAAAAGAATAGATCTGTGGTTATTATTTTTATCATTATTATTATTATTATTATTATAGACTTATAATTAGGAAATGTGTTTGTACTTGAGGTGAGGTAAGAAGGCGGGCCATGACAAATTTAACTATTACACTGTGTAATCTTATTATTATCTTATAATCTTATAAACTTAATGGAACCTCCGAACCATTCATAGCTTTTGGAGGTCTATAAATTACATATAGAAATTTACAATTAGACATAAGTCAACGTAACCAGGTAAATATAACCCAAAATAATGAAAAAGAATACATTGTATAAAGAATAAAGAACAAATCATTTGATAATTAAATTTTTGTTTTAATATGGACATAAAATATATTGGCGTTATAAATAGATAAAAACAATAAACTGCAGAAATGTTCGATATTATAAGATCTAACAAAGTTTTGTAACGCTGTGATATTTCATGTAGGAGATCATTAAATAAATAGATGAAATATTAGTTATTTGCTAATTTGACTGATTGTATCCATTTATTTAAAGAAAAATGTTATAAACAAATAAAATAAATACATTACAAAAACGTATCATGACAAGATTTTACAAATTTGAAACTTTATTTCTATACTATTATCAATGTAGGGGTCTTGTTTTTTAATTTATTTTTTAGTATTTTCTTAAAATATACTAGAGATGGAAAAAATTCATTTAAAAAAAACTATTGTGACAAGTTTCAGATAAATAAAAAATAATGTAACTTCATTATAATCTTAAGTTTTGTATATAAATGATCGAAGTCTTGAAAACACTTATTAGAGATATTCATATTTAGTTTAAATGGTGTTGTGTTTTAACAAATAGTTGTCTCTAAATACGAACATATAAAATCTTAGCTAGTCCAACTCAAAGATAAATTCTATTTTTTAAGCGATCTGTTATTTTAATATATCATTTTACTGGTATGACAAAGCTCTCTATCGTTGCATTTTTTTCTTTTTGTACAGGAGGATATAAATGAGAATGAGGGGGGTGATAATACAAAGGTACAGGAGGAATCCCCGGAACAAAAAAGTAAAGATGTTAATAAGGAAACTAACCATAGTAAAGACGGGGAAGAAGAAGAACAACATCAACAACAGCAAGAACAACAACAACAACAACAACAAGGCAGTGCTTCACAAACAAACGAAACATAGTGTAAATAAACTGGATAAAACTTAAAAAGGATTGAAACATTAGTTTTGTGATTTATGAATATTATTATAAATCTTAAATGTATTTTAAAGATGCCTGCTAGAGCTTACAATTTAAATGTATACAAATTGTTTTAAGTTATATCTTTAGGAACAGGACTGTATTTTGTATGATTTACTCAATGATGTCTTTTCTAATAATAATTCAATTAACAGTATTATTTGTAAATTGGTAGATAAAAATATGATGTTTAGTTTTAAGTTATTTTCTAATTACACAACTACAGTCCATTAATAGATTAAGTCGCATTGACAATAAGTTAAAAAATGAACTATCTATCCCAGTCGCCCTCAGAACAACATGTACATGTCGTAAATCTATTTCTCTCATATCACACTATTTATGGCAGATTTTTACAAAGAAATAAAGCCATGTAAGAAAAATCCATTTTGTAGATGTGGCATTATTAAAACTTCCGAACATTTCTTTTTACAATATGCAGTTCATAGTCATTTGCGTTAACAAACCATTTTTTCTCTATACTTTAATGTTACTACAGATATATTACTGTATGGTGATGCTGTAAACCTCAATGTCAATAATAATATCTGTTTTATTCAAAATTACATATTGCCATCAGAAAGATTTTGTGAGTGTCTCTCTCTCTCTCTCTCTCTCTCTCTCTCTCTCTCTCTCTCTCTCTCTCTCTCATAACCAAGAGGATCAAAAGGGGCCTGTATCGTTCAACTGGCACTTTATTTGCATGTGAATTTCAGACAGCCATGCCGCTAGCTATTGCTAGTTGAACTACAATGTTTCAGAAAAAAATCGGTTGATAAAAAAACGTGTATCAGCCATTTATCACTTTTTGTTATTTATAGTAACGGCGGCCATCTTGGATGCCGCAGGAAGTTGATTAGTGAAAACTTTAATCTGCATCACCTAGGGACCTTACACACCAAATTAGGTTCAAATAGGTCCAGTAGTTTCTGAGGAAAAATTTTCAAAGAATTGGCTAAATATAGCACCTTATTTGAATATTCTGCTAATAGCGACCCAATAAAAATTGTTTTTGAAAAAACCGTAAATATGTTAAATGGCTATGCATCTACTTTTTATATACCAAATTTGAACTAAATCGGTTAATAAATAAACGTGTATCATCCATTTATCACTTTTTGTTATTTATAGTAACGGCGGCCATCTTGAATGCTACAAGAAGTTGATTTGTGCAAACTTTAATCTGCATCACCTAGGGCCCTTCCGCACCAAATTAGGTTCAAATAGGTCCAGTAGTTTCTAAGGAGAAGACTTTCAAAGAATTGGCTAAATATAGCACCTTATTTGAATATTCGGCTAATAGCGACCCAATAAAAATTGTTTCTGAAAAACCCGTTATATATGTTAAATGGCTATGCATCTAATTTCTATATACCAAATTTGAACTAAATCGGTTGATAAATAAATGTGTATCAGCCATTTATCACTTTTTGCTATTTATAGTAACGGCGGCAGGAAGTTGATTTGTGCAATCTTTAATCTGCATCACCTAGGGACCTTTCACACCAAATTAGGTTAAAATTGGTCCAGTAGTTTCAGAGAAGAAGATTAAAGTTTACGCACGGACACACGCTCGCACGCTTCACCATGCCATAAGCTCAGCTGGCTATTGCCAGTTGTGGTAAAAATGATATCTAATTCATCAACATGTTTATTTGATTGTAGTTTCAAAAAACATCAAAACTATTAAAACTCCCAATAACAGATATTGTCATAGCGATTCTTCTAGTCACGTGATCACAGGGAGAGATAACTGGAGATAAGCAAGGTAATCCCAGAATGCATCAGTAGCGAGTAAACCCTTAATGTTGTCGGTTGGATATATCTATTAATGCAGTCTATTTTTGGTTGAATAAAAATTCTTTGTGGGTGCTTACTAAATTGGATTTTTATCTTTGTAGAGTTTATATTTTATCAGACTGGAAATTGGTTGCAGGAAAATTATAATATTAGTGTTTTTATTCACAATTTTTCATTAACAATTTTAGTGACTTTTTTCGCCGTTGATTTACGCATTAACACAAGCATCTAAGAAGCTGTTGACACTATTTGATGAATTTTCAAATATTTAGAATAACTACGAACAGTTAAGTTATCATTTCTCACGTAATACTTCATTGATTGAACATGTCAGAGAATTCTAATAGTCTAGGACTTGATTCGGGTGCGCCCGAGATGCCAAGTACTTGCAAAGCCATTAGGCAAAATTCGGCTGCGGTATAAAATGCTCATTTATCGATAATGACGGGTCTGAAACCTTCAGTGACTTAATGTAGACATGAATGCTTTAAAAAAGTGGAAAAATGAAATAAATAAATAAATAAATAATAAAAAAAATTACGTCTGTAGATTTAAGAAATACAAGGCTGTAACAATAGTTCTTTATTCTATATACACTCGCACAGTGGTACATTAAGACGTGTATTTAACATCATACATTATATACAATTTCCTGACAATAGGGTTATAAATATTTTAAATAAATTTTACATACAATTCATGAACCATATCTTGTCTAAAAAAATTTAGGAGACGATTTTCGTTAATCCCCCGCCCACCGAAAAAAACCCGATTCCTCAAGTATTTTAACATCCAATAAAATTATCTTAAAATGACGCTTATTGATAAATATTGCTACGTAAACTTCTGACGCATGTGTCTATGTGGTAAGTTATTCTGAAGAATAATCGGAACACAGTAAAGCTTTATAATTTTTTGGTCGCTATTACTTGGCATTATTTACGTTTAAAACAGCATATGTTAAGTACTTCTTGTACTTACAAAAATTATCATACTTGCAGTTGAATGGACTAATCCGGGAAATGCTATCCTAGCCCAGCGGATTATGTGCGACTCTATAGTGAGAAAGAAGAAGAAGCAGCAGAAGAAAAAGGGGGGGGAGAGAGAGAGAGAGAGAGAGAGAGAGAGAGAGAGAGAGAGAGAGAGAGGTAATACCAATTTCGCGATTTCCGCATACGACCGATTGGTACTTGCGTTTTCGCGTTCGACCGATGATGATGTTACTAACGACACAGGTACGGTCATCGACCGATGCAAAAAAAAAAAAAAGAAACAAAAACAAAAACATACTACCTGAAGACGGAGATTAATTTCAAAACGATGATAATTATTTAAAGATAGGTAACATGTTTTTCTTCTTCACAGAAATTGATGAGTCTGTGGAAGTGAATGTTTTTACCTAGTGTAGGATTATATATAAAATATCGGCATTAATCAGCCGTTATGGCAAGTTTTTGTTAAATGTCTCTTTATACCAGTATTAATGCAATATATTGAATTTAATTTTTCACCAATGTTTAATTAATGCATACATTGCATCCATTCAAACATTTTTTCTAGGTTAACATAAAATTAAAGGCAGTTATTGATATTTTATAAACTGGTGGTGTTTTCATGGTACGGCATTCGAAGACCGTACTGCCACTAATACTTGTTCGCCGAATGCCGTATCGGTAAAAATATTTTTGACAAAAACTTAAAATCCACAAAAATTATGTACTGTTTTTTTTTGTTGCAAAATTAAGATTCTATTTTGATAAAAGATTTGATAACAAAATTGCCCAATTTGTAAAAGTTGCTTAAATTTAACTTTTTCGTTGTAAATTGGTACTGTTATTTGTAACGGCAATAATCTTTCAAAGCAGACGAACAAATACGTTTCAGATAAATGAGTATCAAGTTAAAAATTTAAATAATTGATACTGCTAAAATAATTATTGAATTACTGATTTTAAAAAAGAATATAGAGTCATTTACCTCACCCGACGTGGTTATTTGCATCGGTCGATGACCGTACCTGTGTCGTTAGTAACATCATCATCGGTCGAATGCAAAAAGGCGAGTACCAATCGGTCGTATGCGGAAATCGCGAAATTGGTATTACACCCGTGGGGGGGGGGGGGGAGAGAGAGAGAGAGAGAGAGATGTTTGACGATTTTGATCCTTGTTTTTTTTTATTTATTTTTGAAAGTAGGTGATTGAATTTTTAAAGCCATCTCATTTTCTTCATGCATTGTTGTATATAGCCAATTATATAACCCTATTAATGATGAGTTTAAAAATCAAATGTAATGAAACAAACCGCTGTATGTCAGAAAACAAACCCCAATATGTCAGAAAACAACTTCCTATATGTCAGAAAGCAACTTCCTATATGTCAGAAAACAAACCCCTATATGTCAGACAACTTCCTATATGTCAGAAAACAACTTCCTATATGTCAGAAAACAAACCCCTATATGTCTAACAACAACTTCATGTTAGAAAACAACTTCCTATATGTCAGAAAACAAACCCCTATATGTCAGAAAACAAACCCCTATTTGTCAGAAAACAAACCCTTATTTGTCAGAAAACAACTTCCTATATGTCAGAAAACAGCTTCCTATGTCAAAAAACAACTTCCTTTATGTCAGAAAACAACTTCCTATACATCAGAAAACAACTTCCTATATGTCAGAAAACAAACCCCTATATGTCAGAAAACAAACCCCTACATGTCAGAAAACAACTTCCTATATGTCAGAAAACAAACCCCTATATGTCAGAAAACAACTTCCTATATGTCAGAAAACAACTTCCTATGTGTCAGAAAACAAACCTCCTATATGTCAGAAAAACAAACCCCTATATGTCAGAAAACAAACCCCTATATGTCAGAAAACAACTTCCTATATGTCAGAAAACAAACCCCTATATGTCAGAAAACAAACCCCTACATGTCAGAAAACAACTTCCTATATGTCAGAAAACAAACCACTATATGCCAGAAAACAACTTCCTATATGGAATTTATAAGATTCCAAAATGATAAAATAACAGGATAGAGACAAGACAAAATACTTAAAGACAACAAATTTTATTTTCCACATAAAAGTCAAGATTACATGATTTCAAAATTAATATCTTGCACATGCACTGCAATAACATTATATATTCATATAAACGTTTCTGTTATAAATAACATATGATAAATTTTCTGATTCATAAAAGTAATTTGTCAAGGGGAAAACTTCGTAAACAAACAACTTCTGTATCAAAATATAATTTGATGAAGTTCCTTTACACATAAAAGTGGTAATCTGTTTCTAAAATCAGTAGTCATCAACACTTTACAACCTGCAACAAGAAAATATCAAATTAGACAATATTTGAATGATATTGTCCTTGTTTTTTAATTTTTTCATCCAAAATTTTCTTTTACAGTTGAACTGATGCAAACTGACCTTGAAGTTAACCAAAAGATAAATAATATGTAACATTTAAATGTTCCTGTAATTTTCATAAAACTTGATACAGGCAGATTTTCAGAAAATCGTAATGTATTTTTTAGTTTAACCCTAAAAATCATGAATTTATTATTTCAGTCTAAATCTCATAAAAATTTCAGTGTGAAAGATTTTTTTAAATTTTCAGTCAAAATCTAAAACAACCAGTCTTGAAACTTTTCGTATTTAGTTCAACTCACAGAAATTTTAGAAAATCGTCAGAGTTTTCCTACAAATTGTTAGTTCGTGAGGTTTGAGGTATTGACGTTTTTCAACCAAACTGTTACATAAGTGAAAATTTGTTTTTTCCAGTTTAAATCTCAAGATGTGTCATTGTGAAAGTTTTTTATTCAGTGATGAAGGTTTTTATTTTTTTATATAACCCTCAGAAAGTCATCAGTCTAAAAAGTTTTTATTTTAAGTTTTACCTAAAAATATTGCAAAAGTGGAAAATTTTCTTTAAAGACAATTGTGAATATTGAACTACTGATCTATTGTAAGTAATTATTTACCTTCCTACTGAACTCCTGATCTATTGTAAATAATCGTTAATCTACATACTGAACAACTGATTTATTGTTAATAATAATTTACCTACCTACTGAACTACTGATCTAACGATATATCATTTACCTTCATACTAAACTACTGATCTATTGTAAATAATCATTTAGCTTCATACTGAACTACTGATCTATTGTAAATAAATTTCTTACCTACCTACTGAACTACTGATCTATTGTAAATAAAAAATTTAGCTTCCAAATGAACTCCATATCTATTCTAAATAATCATTTACCTACCTACTGAACTACCGATCTATTGTAAACAATCATTTACCTACCAACCAAACTAGTGATCTATTGTAAATAATCATTTACCTTCATACTGAACTACTGATCTATTGTAAACAATCATTTACCTTCCTATTGAACTACTGATCTATTGTAAATAATTATTAATCTACATACTGAACTAGTGATCTATTGTAAATAATCATTTACCTTCATACTGAACTACTGATCTATTGTAAACAATCATTTACCTTCCTATTGAACTACTGATCTATTGTAAATAATCATTAATCTACATACTGAACTAGTGATCTATTGTAAATAATCATTTACCTTCATACTGAACTACTGATCTATTGTAAATAAGCATTAATCTACATACTGAACTAGTGATCTATTGTAAATAATCATTTACCTTCATACTGAACTACTGATCTATTGTAAATTAATAATTTACCTACCCATTAAACCACAGATCTATTGTAAATAAATTTCTTACCTACCTACTGAACTACTGATCTATTGTAAATAAATAATTTACCTACCTATTAAACCACAGATCTATTGAAAATAAATCATTTACCTACCTACTGAACTACTGATCTATTGTAAATAAATCATTTCCCTACCTACTGAGCAACTGATCTTTTGTAAATAATCATTTACCTACCTACTGAACTACTGATCTTTTGTAAATAATCATTTACCTACCTACTGAACTACTGATCTTTTGTAAATAATCATTTACCTACCTACTGAACTACTGATCTTTTGTAAATAATCATTTACCTACCTACTGAACTACTGATCTTTTGTAAATAATCATTTACCTACCTACTGAACTACTGATCTTTTGTAAATAAATCATTTACCTACCTACTGAACTACTGATCTAACGATATATCATTTACCTTCATACTAAACTACTGATCTTTTGTAAATAATCATTTAGCTTCATACTGAACTACTGATCTATTGTAAATAAATTTCTTACCTACCTACTGAACTACTGATCTATTGTAAATAAAAAATTTAGCTTCCAAATGAACTCCATATCTATTCTAAATAATCATTTACCTACCTACTGAACTACCGATCTATTGTAAACAATCATTTACCTACCAACCAAACTAGTGATCATTTACCTTCATACTGAACTACTGATCTATTGTAAATAAGCATTAATCTACATACTGAACTAGTGATCTATTGTAAATAATCATTTACCTTCATACTGAACTACTGATCTATTGTAAATTAATAATTTACCTACCTATTAAACCACAGATCTATTGTAAATAAATTTCTTACCTACCTACTGAACTACAGATCTATTGTAAATAAATAATTTACCTACCTATTAAACCACAGATCTATTGAAAATAAATCATTTACCTACATACTGAACTACTGATCTATTGTAAATAAATCATTTCCCTACCTACTGAGCAACTAATCTTTTGTAAATAATCATTTACCTACCTACTGAACTACTGATCTTTTGTAAATAATCATTTACCTATCTACTGAACTACTGATCTTTTGTAAATAATCATTTACCTACCTACTGAACTACTGATCTTTTGTAAATAATCATTTACCTACCTACTGAACTACTGATCTTTTGTAAATAATCATTTACCTACCTACCGAACTACTGATCTTTTGTAAATAATCATTTAACTACCTACTGAACTACTGACCTTTTGTAAATAATCATTTACCTACCTACTGAACTACTGATCTTTTGTAAATAAACATTTACCTACCTACTGAACTACTGATCTATTGTAAATAAATAATTTAACTTCCTATTAAACCACAGATCTATTGAAAATAAATCATTTACCTACCTACTGAACTACTGATCTATTGTAAATAAATCATTTCCCTACCTACTGAACTACTGATCTTTTGTAAATAATCATTTACCTACCTACTGAACTACTGATCTATTGTAAATAAATCATTTCCCTACCTACTGAACTACTGATCATTTGTAAATAATCATTTACCTACCTACTGAACTACTGATCTTTTGTAAATAATCATTTACCTACCTACTGAACTACTGATTTTTGTAAATAATCATTTACCTACCTACTGAACAACTGATCTTTTGTAAATAATCATTTAACTACCTACTGAACTACTGATCTTTTGTAAATAATCATTTACCTACCTACTGAACTACTGATCTTTTGTAAATAATCATTTAACTACCTACTGAACTACTGATCTTTTGTAAATAATCATTTAACTACCTACCGAACTACTGATCTTTTGTAAATAATCATTTACCTACCTACTGAACTACTAATCTTTTGTAAATAATCATTTAACTACCTACTGAACTACTGATCTTTTGTAAATAATCATTTACCTACCTACTGAACTACTGATCTTTTGTAAATAATCATTTAACTACCAACTGAACTACTGATCTATTGTAAATAAATAATTTACCTAGCTATTAAACCACAGATCTATTGTAAATAAATCATTTACCTACCTACTGAACTACTGATCTTTTGTAAATAAATCATTTCCCTAGCTATTAAACCACAGATCTATTGTAAATAAATAATTTACCTAGCTATTAAACCACAGATCTATTGTAAATAAATCATTTACCTACCTACTGAACTACTGATCTTTTGTAAATAATCATTTAACTACCTACTGAACTACTGATCTTTTGTAAATAATCATTTACCTACCTACTGAACTACTGATCTTTTGTAAATAATCATTTACCTACCTACTGAACTACTGATCTATTGTAAATAAATAATTTACCTACCTATTAAACCACAGATCTATTGTAAATAAATCATTTCCCTACCTACTGAGCAACTGATCTTTTGTAATATATCATTTACCTACCTACTGAACTACTGATCTTTTATTAATAATCATTTACTTACCTACTGAACTACTGATCTTTTGTAAATAAATCATTTAACTACCTACTGAACTACTGATCTTTTGTAAATAAATCATTTACCTACCTACTGAACTACTGATCTTTTGTAAATAATCATTAATCTACATACTGAACTAGTGATCTATTGTAAATAATCATTTACCTTCATACTGAACTACTGATCTATTGTAAATAATCATTAATCTACATACTGAACTAGTGATCTATTGTTAATAATCATTTACCTTCATACTGAACTACTGATCTATTGTAAATTAATAATTTACCTACCTATTAAACCACAGATCTATTGTAAATAAATTTCTTACCTACCTACTGAACTACTGATCTATTGTAAATAAATAATTTACCTACCTATTAAACCACAGATCTATTGAAAATAAATCATTTACCTACATACTGAACTACTGATCTATTGTAAATAAATCATTTCCCTACTTACTGAGCAACTGATCTTTTGTAAATAATCATTTACCTACCTACTGAACTACTGATCTTTTGTAAATAATCATTTACCTACCTACTGAACTACTGATCTTTTGTAAATAATCATTTACCTACCTACTGAACTACTGATCTTTTGTAAATAATCATTTAACTACCTACTGAGCTACTGATCTTTTGTAAATAATCATTTACCTACCTACTGAACTACTGATCTTTTGTAAATAATCATTTAACTACCTACTGAACTACTGATCTATTGTAAATAAATAATTTACCTACCTATTAAACCACAGATCTATTGAAAATAAATCATTTACCTACCTACTGAACTACTGATCTATTGTAAATAAATCATTTCCCTACCTATTGAACTACTGATCTTTTGTAAATAATCATTTACCTACCTACTGAACTACTGATCTATTGTAAATAAATGATTTCCCTACCTACTGAACTACTGATCTTTTGTAAATAATCATTTACCTACCTACTGAACTACTGATCTATTGTAAATAAATCATTTCCCTACCTACTGAACTACTGATCTTTTGTAAATAATCATTTACCTACCTACTGAACTACTGATCTATTGTAAATAAATCATTTCCCTACCTACTGAACTACTGATCTTTTGTAAATAATCATTTACCTACCTACTGAACTACTGATCTTTTGTAAATAATCATTTAACTACCTACTGAACTACTGATCTTTTGTAAATAAATCATTTCCCTACCTACTGAACTACTGATCTTTTGTAAATAATCATTTACCTACCTACTGAACTACTGATCTTTTGTAAATAATCATTTAACTACCTACTGAACTACTGATCTTTTGTAAATAATCATTTACCTACCTACTGAACTACTGATCTTTTGTAAATAATCATTTAACTACCTACTGAACTACTGATCTTTTGTAAATAATCATTTACCTACCTACTGAACTACTGATCTTTTGTAAATAATCAGTTAACTACCTACTGAACTACTGATCTATTGTAAATAAATAATTTACCTACCTATTAAACCACAGATCTATTGAAAATAAATCATTTACCTACCTACTGAACTACTGATCTATTGTAAATAAATCATTTCCCTACCTACTGAACTACTGATCTTTTGTAAATAATCATTTACCTACCTACTGAACTACTGATCTATTGTAAATAAATCATTTCCCTACCTACTGAACTACTGATCTTTTGTAAATAATCATTTACCTACCTACTGAACTACTGATCTATTGTAAATAAATCATTTCCCTACCTACTGAACTACTGATCTTTTGTAAATAATCATTTACCTACCTACTGAACTACTGATCTATTGTAAATAAATCATTTCCCTACCTACTGAACTACTGATCTTTTGTAAATAATCATTTACCTACCTACTGAACTACTGATCTTTTGTAAATAATCATTTAACTACCTACTGAACTACTGATCTTTTGTAAATAAATCATTTCCCTACCTACTGAACTACTGATCTTTTGTAAATAATCATTTACCTACCTACTGAACTACTGATCTTTTGTAAATAATCATTTACCTACCTACTGAACTACTGATCTTTTGTAAATAATCATTTACCTACCTACTGAACTACTGATCTTTTGTAAATAAATCATTTCCCTACCTACTGAACTACTGATCTATTGTAAATAAATCATTTCCCTACCAACTGAACTACTGATCTATTGTAAATAAATCATTTACCTACCTACTGAACTACTGATCTATTGTAAATAAATCATTTCCCTACCTACTGAACTACTGATCTTTTGTAAATAATCATTTACCTACCTACTGAACTACTGATCTTTTGTAAATAATCATTTAACTACCTACTGAACTACTGATCTTTTGTAAATAAATCATTTCCCTACCTACTGAACTACTGATCTTTTGTAAATAATCATTTAACTACCTACTGAACTACTGATCTTTTGTAAATAAATCATTTACCTACCTACTGAACTACTGATCTTTTGTAAATAATCATTTACCTACCTACTGAACTACTGATCTTTTGTAAATAATCATTTACCTACCTACTGAACTACTGATCTTTTGTAAATAATCATTTACCTACCTACTGAACTACTGATCTTTTGTAAATAATCATTTAACTACCTACTGAACTACTGATCTTTTGTAAATAAATCATTTCCCTACCTACTGAACTACTGATCTTTTGTAAATAATCATTTACCTACCTACTGAACTACTGATCTTTTGTAAATAATCATTTACCTACCTACTGAACTACTGATCTTTTGTAAATAATCATTTACCTACCTACTGAACTACTGATCTTTTGTAAATAATCATTTAACTACCTACTGAACTACTGATCTTTTGTAAATAAATCATTTCCCTACCTACTGAACTACTGATCTATTGTAAATAAATCATTTCCCTACCTACTGAACTACTGATCTATTGTAAATAAATCATTTCCCTACCTACTGAACTACTGATCTTTTGTAAATAATAATTTACCTACCTACTGAACTACTGATCTTTTGTAAATAATCATTTATATACCTAATGAACTACTGATCTATAGTAAATAAATTATTATCCTACCTACTGAATCACTGATCTATTGTAAATAATCATTACATTCACTAATCCCCTGATGAATTTGATTGTTAGTACTACAATTTTCATTAAAAACCAACATTTTGATAATATAATTTACCTACTATCTGTATTCCTGACCATCCTTGGTAATCTTTACATCTTTTTCATACTTCATTCTGGTAATTGCAAGTAACAAAAAATCAGATTAAAGTAATTATTTGCTAAATATGATAAACAGGTCATTTAAGATTGTTGTAATATTTGGAAAAGTCCCCCCCCCCCTCCCCTATGTATGTTGTTATAAACCTAAAACTCAAATGTAATATCATACATAATTGGTGGCCTTTACTTGTCTTTGTTTTTATTTTCTTACTTTCCATTTGCTTTTTATTGCATTTGCTATTGCCAAGTATATGTTTCCTACTACCAATGGCTTTTACTGAAACCACACACACACACACACACACACACACACACACACACACACACACACACACATATTAGAAAAAGTGCTTCTGGTGAAATTACAGTTCCATGCTGAGGGTGTTTTTAACTTGAAACAAGTACTGTCATGTATAACACAAATATGGATATATATATCTTATAAGAAAAGATTCACACTATGTAAGAAAATCCCTTGTTAAAAAAATTTAAATGTAATTCAGATATTGCATAAGTTAATTTCTTAAAAGGGATCATAATCTTGACCTTGGTTTAAGTCCAAAACCATTGCTACAAAAGAAAGGTGAAAATCTAGATCTAAAACTTAATATGAAATTGATTGATATAAATACAGAAAAAATTCTTATAAAGATGCCTATACAAAACTTTTTTAGTTTTTAAGATTATTACAATTTCAGATTTTTCTTTCTTATACAACAATGGCCTTGAACTATAAATTGATGACCTTTAACTATAAACCAAATCACTGCATATAAACAGCACATTTTTCCTTATCCTATAACTCTCATGAAAAATGTAATACTTGGTTCCATGATAAAACCTTTACTTACACTGAAATTCACAAGAGATACCTCTGCTAGTTTGATCTACCAAATATCTTATTTAAGAATGTGATTTTTTATTGAAAATAGGGCAATGTCAAAAAAAATAGCAAAAAAATATGTGTTCAAGAGCAATGCAGCCAAGCTAGCAAAAAAAAAAAAAAAAAAAAAAAAAAAACAAACAAACAAACAAGAATTCCATGGAATTTAATGTCTCTCCTAGTTATGTTTTTGATCGAGTAGAAGATAAATTTTTAAGATTTAGTCTTACTGTAATACTATGTTAAATTTTGTTGAGTATATATGAGTAAATACTGGTATGTTAACTTTGAGGCATACATTACAATATCTTGCCTGTTCCCAGTTTCTTTCAGTTTTATTTGATAATATTGATCATATGGTAACTCAATATATATTCCAATATTGGGCCAGCTTGATCTCACAAGTAGTCAGTATAAAAGTTGTACTTCTCTTTGTACACTGTCAGTGTATACAACATGGCAGTCATGAATTGATTCATACAGAAGATAAAGTTTAGTTGTAGGATAGAAAAAAGTGTCTATTAAAGTATTTCCTCAAAATTCATAGGTTTCCTCTGAACAAGAGGCCCATGGGCCTTAACGCTCACTTGAATATATGTCCAAATATTGTTTGCAAAGTGCAATAGACAATATATTAAGTACAGAAACTTTAAAAGTTTTCTCAAGTTAAGAACTCCCACAAAACTTAATCAGAAATATATCCACTCACATTTCATTTTTAAGTAGCTTTTATAATATGCATGAAGTAACTGTAGTGCAATGAATAATTTCCAAATCATTAATCAATTTCAGTATACTTATGCAGCTATGTCCTTGATCTTTGAACATTTATGACCTCGAACCATATATGATTGTCATGTCAATACCTACAATATTCTAATTTACATGCCTATGCATGAAATTAATAGTTTTCAAGATAATTAGCAATTGAAGTCTTTTTTTGCAGCTGTAACCTTGACCTTTCAACATTTGACCTAGAACCATATATCAAAATGATCGTCATGTCAATACCTAAAATATTCTAATATACATGCCTATACAAAAAGTTAAAAGTTTTCAAGATAATTAGCAATTTAAGTTTTCAATTTCAGCTGTGACCTTGACCTTTCAACATATGACGTTGACCATATTTCAAAATGATTGTTGTCACAATACCTACAATATTCTAATATACATGCCTATTCAAAAAGTTAATAGTTTTCAAGATAATTAGCAATTTAAGTCTTCTTTTACAGCTGTAACCTTGACCTTTCAACATATACCTTGAACCATATATCAAAATGATCATCATGTCAATACCTACAATATTCTAATATACATGCCTATTCAAAAAGTTAATAGTTTTCAAGATAATTTGCAATTGAAGTCTTCTTCTGCATCTGTGACCTTGACCTTTCAACATATGACCTTGATCCATATATCAAAATGATCGTCATGTCAATACCTACAATATTCTTATATACATGCCTATTCAAAAAGTTAATAGTTTTCAAGATAATTAGCAACTGAAGTCTTCTTCTGCATCTGTGACCTTGACCTTTCAACATATGACCTTGATCCATATATCAAAATGATCGTCATGTCAATACCTACAATATTCTAATATACATGCCTATTCAAAAAGTTAATAGTTTTCAAGATAATTAGCAACTGAAGTCTTCTTCTGCATCTGTGACCTTGACCTTTCAACATATGACCTTGATCCATATATCAAAATGATCGTCATGTCAATACCTACAATATTCTAATATACATGCCTATTCAAAAAGTTAATAGTTTTCAAGATAATTAGCAACTGAAGTCTTCTTCTGCATCTGTGACCTTGACCTTTCAACATATGACCTTGATCCATATATCAAAATGATCACCATGTCAATACTACAATATTCTAATATTCAGGCCTATAAATTATAAAGTTAATAGTTTTCAAGATATTGGGACAAATATATAATTTTTAGCAATTATCTCACTCAGTGCCTTACAATTTCCCCATTTTGAGTCCCATGGTTACCATTTTTGCAAATCTGAAAATAGATGAGCTATGGATGTTATAAATGAAATAACTAAGGTAGATTTTTAAAGATTTTCACTATTTCCCCCCCCTTATAGGGCCCCAAGGGAACATAACTCCTTCATTTGTGCAAATCTGAAAGTGCTTCACCCAGGCATGATGGTTACTAAATTTCATTAAAATTTGGCCCAGTGGTTTTGGAGGAGAAGATTAAAATGTAAAAAGTTTATGCAAGACGGACGAAGATGGATAGCAATAGCTCATCTGAGCTTTTAGCTCAGGTAAGCTAAAAAAGAAACTTTTTACCCCAATGTAAAATAATCTTTTAAAACTGTAACATAGATTAAAGTTGTATATTGGCAGTAGCTATATTCAACATTTTAAGATAAAACAAATGTGGCTGTTAGAGCATTTTCTCATAATTGATATTAGGTTTTCCCTAAAACAGCAACTTTTTACCCAAAAAATGTAAATATTCTTTAAAATCGGTAGTATATGTTAAAGTTCCATATTGATAGAAGCTATATTCAAAATTACATGAAGAAATATTTTCAAAAACATGAAATATATGTTAAAGTTACTATTTGGTAGAAGCCATTTAAAATATTATGAAAAAAAACATTGAAAAATGAGTCTGTTAGAGCATTTTCTAAAAATTCACAGTTATTATCTGAAAAAAAAAATTTCGACCATATTTTAAATATCAGCTATTTTGCCCCTGCAATCATTATCAAAATGCATAATTAAACTCTGTTGTAAATTTCATTTGAATAAAAGCTTTATCTAAAGTTTAACACAGAAACTTAACATTTCATCCATGCTGATGCCGAGAACACCGGGGATGATGTAGACAATGAAAAGTAAAACCTAAGTCTAGCTATATGGTGAACAATCACCAGGTGAGACAAAAACAACAAAAAAATCTGAGACAGAGAAAATATAAGTTTTATGAACACCAGACAACTTTGGAACACTACAGCTTACTATTAATTCTGTTCAAAAAGGTTTAGAAGTTTCCTTAAAGAAGATAAGTGTATGGCGACTCTCCCTCAAATAGGACCTGTGCACCTCAACTGACTGTATTCACTACAACTTGGCGACTCTCCCTCAAATAGGACCTGTGCAACTCCACTGACTGTATTCACTACAACTGATAAAAGCCAAAAAAAAAAAAAAAAAAACTAGATATGTTTCTTTGAAACAGATGTGTCGCCTGACACTGCATAGTACAGTCGGGTCCCGATTTCGAAGGATTCAGTTTTGAGAGGTACTCAATTTTGAGAGGTATTTTTCAGGTCCCAACAATATTTGTTCTTAACTCTATATTAAGGTTTCAATTTTTGGAGGTCCTATTTTGAGAAGTATTCCATTTTGCAAACAAATTTGCTGGTCCCAAAAGCCAATAATCAACTGATTTGGGACTCGATGGTGAGAGGTATTGTCTCACCTATTGTTGTAAGCAGCCATTGTATCAAATCACACCCTTCCATTTACTCAGGCATCCAAGTGTGTTAAGGTGTTTTTAATATAGAAGTGATTAATAAATGTCAAACTGAAGTTAACAATATAAAATGTATAAGTTAATTAAGTTCTGCTATAATCACTTTGTCAGCATAACACAAAACTGATATCATATGTCGTATTCCCTGCATACGGTTGTAATTTTGTTCTGGGACCCAGTCTACCTAGGGGGATAACTGGATCAGGACAGGTATGCATGTTTCTGGCAATGACATTAAGTGCAGTGACAGTAGTTGACAAAGTTATGCTGCGGACAAGAAATCCTCTATAAAAGTCAATCAAAGGGGATAATTCAAAAACGGAACAAGATAGAGTTGTGGTTCTTGTACACTGCACTTCGAGTCATTGCCAGAAACATGTACACCGAGTTTGAAGTCATTTGAACATACTACACCAAAGTTATGCTCCAGACAAGAAATGCTCTATAAAAATCAATCAAAGGGAAATAATTCAACAAGAGGACCATGGGCCTTAACGCTCACCTGAGGGAATGTCCAAAAACTTACAAAGAACTTAATTAAAAAAGGTCATAAACTTACTGAAGTTTGGAAAATCCTGCAATAATTAATCAGAAATGTCTAGTCACATTTCATTTATGAATAGCTCATATGCATGATTTAACTATAGTACAATGAATAATTTCCAAATCATTAACCATATGGTTATGCAGCCATGACTTTTATCTTTGAACACATGAACTTGAACCTTATATCAAAATGTTTGTTATATCAACACCTACAATATTCTAATAATCATGCTTGTACAAAATGTTAATGGTTTTCAAGATAATTTACAATTTTAGTCTTCTTCTACAGCAATGATCTTGACCTTTGAACACGTGACCTTGAACCATATATCAAAATGATCGTCATATCAAGTCTTACAATATTCTAATATATATGCCTATACAAAAAGTTCATAGTTTTCAAGATAATTAACAATTTCAGTACACTTATGCAACTATGACCTTGACCTTTGAAAATATGACCTTGAACCATATATCAAAATGATTGTCATAACAATACCTTCAATATTCTAATATACAAGCTTATACAAAAAGTTAAAAGTTTTCAAGATAATTCACAGTTTCAGTTCATGTATGCAGCTATGACCTTGACCTTTGAACATATGACCTTGAACCATATATCACAATGACTGTCATATCAATACCTACAATATTCTTATATACATGCCTATACAAAAGCTTATAGTTTTCAAGCTAATGCACAATTTTAGTATTTATAAGCCAAAAATAACATTTCAGGGGCAACAACTCCTACATGGATTATCATATAGTTATGAAACTTGGTACCTTTTTAAAGTTTGTCATGGGGAACATTTTAACAATGGTTTGAATTCATATATCTCTTAATATTTGCAAAAAAATTGCCTAAAACTGCAAAAATCACTAATTAGGTCATGAATTTGATTTGTGACCATGACCCTATTTTAAAGGTCATTTCATGAAAAAGTCAAAACTGAAAACCCCATGTCATTACCTGTTCAAATAGTCAAGTTATAACAATTTGAAGCCATTTTACGAAATTTTTTAAATAAAACGCAAAAACGCATAACCCATTTTTTGACCAAATTTCACGAAATGAAAAAATTACAGGCTTAAAACCCTAGAGAATCCAAATATCACATCAGATTTTTTCTCTCATCATTGGTTTCAGAGAAGAAGATTTTTAAAGATTTTTGGACCCCTAGGTCACCTTGACCTAGTTTTGATAGCCATGGCAACGCCATGAACAAATCTGAATTGCACCAGCCCATATATGCTTCTGACCAAGTATCATTGAAATCTGTCAAGCAGTTTTGGAGGAGAAGTCGAAAACAGGTGTTAACGACGCAAGCACACACGCACTCATGCACACATGCACGCACGCATGCACGCACATACACACGCCAGCGCTATGCCATAAGCTCACATGACCTTTCGGTCAGGTGAGCTAAAAAACGGAAAAAGATAGAGTTGCGGTTCTTGTGCACTGCACTTCGAGTCATTGCCAGAAACATGCACACCAAGTTTGGAGTCATTTGAATGTACAACACCAATGTTATGCTCCGGACAAGAAGATCCGGACGCTGCCGATGCTGAGGCTGACGTCGCCGACGAAAGTAATCCCTTTATGTCACCTAGTCAGGCGACACAAAAACCAGGTCAAGAAGTGAAGAAGTGAATAAATTAAGCTATGTTGGATAAAAGATTTTAAAGAAACACATCTAATTGAAATATTACACTAAAAACATGATTTTTTGGGGGGTGGGGTTGGGAACCTGTTTAATATATGAAATGGCTATAAATATATTTTCTTAATATTAAATTTGTTCTTATTTGGTTGATAAATCTGTATTGGCCATTTATCAATTTTAATTACTTAAAGTATAGGTGGCCATCTTGTTTTCTGCAAGCTTAAGATGATTTGTGCAAACATTATTCTGCTCAACCTAGTAACCATCCACGTTACATTTGGTTCATATTGATCTGGTTGTTTCAGAGAAGATTTCAAAAGAAGCTGTTAAATTATATTGTTGCTTAGTTAATAACAAACTTTTCTAGACAGTCAACTAAATTTATACTCTTAGCATTTAAAATACATAAAAAACTATTTCTAAAACACACATTTAATTCTGATGTATATAAAGTGAGTTAAAGGTCCATTGGGCCAGGTGTAGCATACATTGGTTATTATAGCAATGTGCTTTAATATTTATTATATGCTTATTTATACACTTGTCACTATAATAATCAAGAGGCCCATGGGCCTTAACGCTCACCTGAAGATATGTCCAATATTGTTTGCAAAGTGCAATAGAAAATATATTACGTACAGAAACTTTAAAAGTTTTCTCAAGTTAAGAACTCCTACAAAACTTAATCAGAAATATATCTACTCACATTTCATTCATAAGTAGCTTATATAATATGCATAAAGTAACTGTAGTGCAATGAATAATTTCCAAATCATTAATCAATTTCAGTATACTTATGCAGCTATGTCCTTGACCTTTGAACATATATGACCTTTAACCATATATGATTGTCATGTCAATACCTATAATATTCTTACATACATGCCTATGCATGAAATAAATAGCTTTCAAGATAATTAATAATCTTAGTACTCATATGTTCATATGACCTTGACCTTTAAACATATGACCTTAAACCATATATCAAAATGATCGTCATGTCAATACCTACAATATTCTAATATACATGCCTATACAAAAAGTTAATGGTTTTCAAGATAATTAGCAATTTAATTCTTTTTTTGCAAGCTGTGACCCTGACCTTTCAACATATGACCTTGATCCATATATCAAAATGATCACTGTCGCAATATCTACAATATTCTAATATACATGTCTATACAAAAAGTTAATAGTTTTCAAGATAATTAGCAATTTAAGTCTTTTTTTGCAGCTGTGACCTTGACCTTTAAACATATGACCTTGAACCATATATCAAAATGATCGTCATGTCAATACCTACAATATTCTAATATACATGCCTATACAAAAAATTAATAGTTTTTAAGATAATTAGCAATTTAAGTTTTTTTTTTGCAGCTGTTACCTTGACCTTTCAACATATTACCTTGAACCATGTATCAAAATGATCGTTGTTGCAATATCTACAATATTCTAATATACATGCCTATACAAAAAGTTAATAGTTTTCAAGATAATTAGCAATTTAAGACTTTTTTTGCAGCTGTGACCTTGACCTATTAAATATGACCTTGAACCATATATCATAATGATCAATGTCGCAATACCTACAATATTCTAATATACATGCCTATACAAAAAGTTAATAGTTTTTAAGATACATGTAATTAGCAATTTCACTCTTCTTTTGCAGCTGTGATCTTGACCTTTCAACATATGACCTTGATCCATATATCAAAATGATTGTTGTCACAATACCTACAATATTCTAATATACATGCCTATACAAAAAGTTAATAGTTTTTAAGATACATGTAATTAGCAATTTCACTCTTCTTTTGCAGCTGTGATCTTGACCTTTCAACATATGACCTTGATCCATATATCAAAATGATTGTTGTCACAATACCTACAATATTCTAATATACATGCCTATACAAAAAGTTAATAGTTATCAAGATAATTAGCAATTTAAGTCTTCTTTTTGCAGCTGTGACCTTGACCTTTCAATATATGACCTTGATCGATATATCAAAATGATCGCTGTCACAATACCTACAATATTCTAATATACATGCTTATACAAAAAGTTGATAGTTTTCAAAATAATTAGCAATTTAAGTCTTCTTTTGCAGCTGTGACCTTGACATTTCAACATATGACCTTGATCCATATATTAAAATGATCGTCATGTCAATATCTACAACATTCTAATATACATGCCTATACAAAAGGTTAATAGTTTTCAAGATATAGTGACAAATATATAATTTTAAGCAATTTCCCCACTCAGTGGCTTACAATTTCCCCATTTTGAGCCCCATGGCTACCATTTTTGCAAATCTGAAAAAAGATGACCTAAGGATATTATAAATGAAATAACTAAGGTATATCTCTTGTAGATTCAGAGGAGAAGATTTTGAAAGTTTGTCACTCTTTTTCCCCTTATGGGGCCCCAAGAGGACATAATTCCTTCATTTGTGCAAATCTGAAAGGGCTTCACCAAGGCATGATGGTTACCAAGTTTCATTAAATTTGGCTCAGTGGTTTTGGAGGAGAAGATTAAAATGTAAAAAGTTAATGCACGACGGACGACGGACGATGAACGACGCACGACAGACGGCGGAAGGTGAACCATCGCAATAGCTCATCTGAGGTAAAAAGTTACTTACATACTTACTTGCTAGCACCTAATTTGCATATTCAGCTAAAAGGGACCCAATGAAAAATGTTCAGGTAAAACTTACTTTATATCCTGAATGGCTATATATCTTCTTTTCTAAATACAGAATTTGAACCAAGTAGGTTGATTAATTAACTTGATATTGACCATTTAACACTGTTTTATTTAGTAATGGTAACCATCATAATTGCAGTAGGATGTTCATTTGGGAAAACTTTAATCTGCTCCACCTGAGGATCATTCACATCAAATTTAGTTCATATCGGTCCGGTAGGTTCAGAGGAAAAGATAAAAGTTTATTGACTGATGTATGCACACACACACAAACACACACACACACACACACACACATGCTTTGTCATGCCATAAAGAAACATTTTGCATGCTATACAATTACCTGGATTTTGCTAGCAAAACTACCTTCAATATATACATGTACTAAGTTTAACTCAGATGGATAAATAAGCTTAATTGAGATTATGTACAGAGTTTCACATTCTACACTTTATAAACTGTGATTTACAAACTTGGACTAGAAACACTTTAAAGATGTCTACATAACATTTATAAATAAGTTTACTTACAGCTTTTGTTGCATCTCATTAAACTCATGCATTCCTCGCAACATTGTTGTTCGATAAACATGTTGTGATTCACTGGTAGACTTGTGTCTGCTGTAAAAATACATCAGTAATCAAAGTATGAAGCATCAGGATTGAAAATATTTAACAATCAACACAGCTAACCATTATATATACACACACAAAAGAAATTTCTCTTGAAAAAATAAATATGTGATGTAAATGTTTAAGGGTGAACAGACTTAAAGCATCAAATTTTAGAGTTAAAGAAATTTACTCTTAAAGAAAAGTTAAAGAAATGTGTCATTAGTACTTTCTTAAAATCATAATGTTTTGTCATTGGTACTTTCTTAAAATCATAATGTTTTGTCATTGGTACTATCTTAAAATCATAATTTTTTGTCATTGGTACTATCTTAAAATCATAATGTTTGTCATTGGTTTTATCTGTAGTAATTCAATTGTTAATTAAAATTGTTTAAATAAATAAATGATAGTTAAATTATATATCATGTATCATTTAAATACAAATCAAACACAAGCATACTAACTAATGTTCAATTTACAAACCCAAAAGCAAATTTTAAGTAAAAACATTGAAAGTTAAGTTAAACTCAGAAACTTCAGGGAAGTGAGATTCTGAAAGACCAAGCAGCTTTTGTCTAGCAAGTTACACCTACAAAATGTTAATGGAATCTAAACTGATAATGAAAGAAACATACAATAATAGATTATATTCAGAAAAAGTTTTGATACAGGGACTTTATAGTTATCAAGATTGTAATGGATCTATGTGATACTGACAGTGCTATGAAATTGTTGTGGATTTATGTGATACTGACAGTGCTAGGAGATTGTTGTGGATCTATGTAATAATGATAGTAATAGGAGATTGTTGTGGATTTATGTGACACTGACAGAGATAGATTGATGTGGATTTGTGTGATACTGACAGTGATAAGAGATTGGTGTGGATTTATGTGATACTGACAATCATAGGAGATTGTTGTGGATTTATGTGATACTGACAGTGCTAGGAGATTGTTGTGGATTTATGTGTTACTGACAGTTATAGTAGATTGTTGTGGATCTATGTGATACTGACAGTGATAGGAGATTGTTGTGGATCTATGTAATAATGATAGTGATAGGAGATTGTTGTGGATCTATGTGATACTGACAGTAACAGGAGATTGTTGTGGATCTATGTAATACTGACAGTAATAAGAGATTGTTGTGGATCTATGTGATACTGACAGTTATAGTAGATTGTTGTAAATTTATGTGATCATGACAGTTATATAAGATTGTTGTAGATTTATGTGATAATGACAGTTACAGAAGGCTGTGGTAGATTCATGTGATAATGACAGTTATATAAGATTGTTGTAGATTCATGTGATCATGACAGTTATATAAGATTGTTGGAGATTCATGTGATAATGACAGTTATAGAAGATTGTTGTCAAGTTATGTGATAATGACAGTTATAGAAGATTGATGTAGATTTATGTGATAATGACAGTTATATAAGATTGTTGTAGATTCATGTGATAATGACAGTTATATAAGATTGTTGTAGATTGATGTGATAATGACAGTTTTATAATATTGTTGAAGATTTATGTGATAATGACAGTTATATAAGATTGTTGTAGATTCATGTGATAATAACAGTTTTATAAGATTGTTGTAGATTGATGTGATAATGACAGTTTTATAAGATTGGTGTAGATTTATCTGAAAATGACAGTTTGATAAGATTATTGTAGATTTATGTTAAAATGACAGTTATATAAGATTGTTGTAAATTTATGCGATAATGACAGAAAAAGGAAATTGTTTAGGATTGACGTGATAATGACAGTAACAGGATATTGTTGTGGATTGATGTGACACTGACAATAATAGAAGATTGTTGTGGATTTATGTGATACTGACAGTGATAGTATATTGTTGTGGATCTTTGTGATACTGAGAGTGAAAGGAGATTGTTGAGCATTTATATAATAATGATATTGTTGTAGTTTTATGTGATAATGACAGTGATAGGGGAATGTTGTAGATTTATCTGATAATGACAGTTATATAAGACTGCTGTAGATTCATGTCATAATGATAGTTATATAAGATTGTTGTAGATTTATGTGATAATGACAGTTGTATAAGATTGTTGTAGATTTATGTAATAATGACAGTTATACATGTAGTAGATTGTTGTAGATTTTTGTACTGACAGTTTTATAAGATTGTTGAAGATTTATGTGATTATGACAGTTATAAAAATTGTTGTTGATTCATGTGATAATGACAGTTATATAAGATTGTTGTAGATTTATGTGAAAATGTCAGTAACAAAAAATTGCTGTAGATTTATGTGATAGTGACAGTGATATGAGATTGTGGTTGATCTATGTGATACTGATAGTGCTAGAAGATTCTTGTAGATTTATGTGATAATGACAGTCATATAAGACTGTTCTCATTTTATGTGATAATGACAGTTATAGAAGACTGTTGTAGATTTATGTGATAATGACAGTTATAGAAGATTGTTGTAGATTCATGTGATAATGACAGTTATATAAGATTGTTGTAGATTCATGTGATAATGACAGTTATATGAAGATTGTTGGAGATTCATGTGATAATAACAGTTATATGAGATTGTTGTAGATTTATGTGATAATGACAGTTATATAAGATTGTTTGAGATTCATGTGATGACAGTTATAGGATATTGTTGTAGATTCATGTGATAATAACAGTTACATAAGATTGTTGTAGATTTATGTGATAATGACAGTTAAAGGATATTGTTGTAGATTCATGTGATAATAACAGTTATATAGATTGTTGTAGATTCATGTGATAACAACAGTTATATAAGATTGTTGTAGATTAATGTGATAATAACAGTTATATAAGATTATTGTAGATTAATGTGATAATAACAGTTATATAAGATTGTTGTAGATTCATGTGATAATGACAGTAATATAAGATTGTTGTAGATTCATGTGATAATGACAGTTATATAAGATTGTTGTAGATTCATGTGATAATAACAGTTTTATAAGATTGTTGTAGATTCATGTGATAATAACAGTTATATAAGATTATTGTAGATTCATGTGATAATAACAGTTATATAAGATTGTTGTAGATTCATGTGATAATGACAGTTATATAAGATTGTTGTAGATTAATGTGATAATAACAGTTATATAAGATTGTTGTAGATTCATGAGATAATAACAGTTATATAAGATTGTTTGTAGATTCATGAGATAATAACAGTTATATAAGATTGTTGTAGATTCATGTGATAATAACAGTTATATAAGATCGTTTTGTAGATTATGTGATAATGACATGTATATAAGATTGTTTGCGTAGATTCATGTGATAATGACAGTATATAAGATTGTTTGTAGATTCATGTGATAAGTGACAGTTATATAAGATTGTTGTAGATTAATGTGATATGACAGTTAGATCAGATTTTTGGAGATTCATGTGATAATGACAGTTATATAAGATTGTTGTAGATTCATGTGATTAATGACAGTTATATAAGATTTTTGTAGATTCATGCTTAATAACAGTTATATAAGATTGTTGTAGATCATGCGATAATAACAGTTTATATCAGATTGTTGTAGATTCATGCGATAATAACAGTTTATATGCGATTGTTGTAGATTCATGCGATAATAACAGTTATATAAGATTGTTTGTAGATTCATGCGATAATAACAGTTATATAAGATTGTTGTAGATTCACGCGATAATAACAGTTATATAAGATTGTTGTAGATTCACGCGATAATAACAGTTATATAAGATTGTTGTAGATTCATGCGATAATGACAGTTATATAAGATTGTTGTAGATTCATGCGATAATGACAGTTATATAAGATTGTTGTAGATTCATGTGATAATGACAGTTATATAAGATTGTTGTAGATTTATGTGATAATGACAATTATATAAGATTGTTGTAGATTCATGCGATAATAACAGTTATATAAGATTTTTGTAGATTCATGTGAAAATGACAATTATATAAGATTGTTGTCAATTCATGTGATAATGACAGTTTTATAAGATTGTTGTAGATTTATGAAGATATAACGGACAATGACAGTAGATACAATGGACAGTGACAGTAGATATAACGGATAATGACAGTAAATATAATGGACAATGACAGTAGATATAACGGACAATGACAGTAGATATAATGGACAATGACAGTAGATATAATGGACAATGACAGAAGATATAATGGACAATGACAGTATATATAATGAGTAGATATAATGGACAATGACAGTAGATATAATGGACAATGACAGTAGATATAACAGACAATGACAGAAGATATAATGGACAATGACAGTATATAAAATGAGTAGATATAATGGACAATGACAGTATATATAATGGACAATGACATTAGATATTACAGACAATGACAGTAGATATAATGGACAATATAATTACAGTAGATATAACAGACAATGACAGTAGATATAACAAATACAGTAGATATAACGGACAATGACAGTAGATATAATGGACAATGAAAGTAGATATTAATATAATGGACAATGAAAGTAGATATAATGGACAATGACAGTAATATAACAGACAATGACAGTAGATATAATGGACAATGACAGAAGATATAGTGGACAATGACAGTAGATATAATGGACAATGACAGTAGATATAATAGACAATGACAGAAGATATAATGGACAATGACACAAGATATAACAGGCAATGACAGAAGATATAATGGACAATGACAGTAGATATAATGACAGAAGATATAATAGACAATGACAGAAGATATAATGGACAATGACAGTAGATATAATGACAGAAGATATAATAGACAATGACAGAAGATATAACAGGCAATGACAGTAGATATAATGGACAATGACAGAAGATATAATGGACAATGACAGAAGATATAACAGGCAATGACAGTAGATATAATGGACAATGACAGTAGTTATAATGGGCAATGACAGTAGATATAATGGACAATGACAGAAGATATAATTGACAATGACAGAAGATATAACAGGCAATGACAGTAGATATAATGGACAATGACAGTAGATATAATGGACAATGACAGAAGATATAATTGACAATGACAGAAGATATAACAGGCAATGACAGTAGATATAATGGACAATGACAGAAGATATAATGGACAATGACAGAAGATATAATGGACAATGACAGAAGATATAACAGGCGATGACAGTAGATATAATGGACAATGACAGTAGATATAATGGACAATGACAGTAGATATAATGGACAATGACAGTAGATATAATGGACAATGACAGTAGATATAACAGGCAATGACAGTAGATATAATGGACAATGACAGTAGATTGTTACTATGATAAACCGTTTACAAAATACTTACACAGAGAAATAAATTCCTACTAGGACAAGACAAACTTGAACCATAAAGAGTATTGACATGTTTTTGGTCAGCTTAGAGTCCTGTTGTTGTCTAATCTTATTTGTTTTTTCAAAATTCTCTTGATTGTTTTTATCTTTATAGAGTTTTCTGAAAATAAAATAAATTACATCATTATTGAAAGATACATTAAATAGTGTGTTTTTATTAATATGTAAATACTAAATCAATACCATGTCAACCAAAGATAAAGAAAGCAGATAATACCCAGTCATACAGAGATGATACCTAAATATATACTGATCAGCGATGATAGCAAAAGATAAGAATTGACAGATAAAAAGCAGTGCCAGGGAAACGTAAATGAAAGACACAGACATGAAACAGTAATGTTAAACTGAGATATAATACAGAAGATGATAGAGATATAATATAGAAGACGATAGACAGAGGTATGGTACAACAGATGATAGACAAATATGATACAGCAGATGATAGACAGAGATATGATACAGCAGATGACAGACAGATATGATACAGCAGATGATACACAGATATGATAAACAGAGAAATGATACAGCAGATGATACAGAAATGATAATGCAGACGATAGACAGAGAAATGATAATGCAGATGATAGACAGATATGATACAGCAGATGATACACAGATATGATACACAGAGAAATGATACAGCAGATGATAGAGAAATGATAATGCAGATGATAGACAGAGAAATGATAATGCAGATGATAGACAGAGAAATGATACAGCAGATGATGGACAGTGATATGATACAGCAGATGATACACAGATATGATAAACAGAGAAATGATAATGCAGATGATAGACAGAGAAATGATAATGCAGATGATAGACAGAGAAATAATAATGCAGATGATAGACAGAGAAATGATACAGCAGATGATCGAAAGAGATATGATACAGCAGATGATACATAGAGATATGATACAGCAGATGATACATAGAGATATGATACAGCAGATGATACACAGATATGATACAGCAGATGATAAACAGAGAAATAATAATGCAGATGTTAGACAGAGATATGATACAGCAGATGAAAGACAGAAATATGATACAACAGATGATAGACAGAGATATGATACAACAGATGATAGACAGAGATATGATGCAACAGATGATAGACAGAAATATGATATAGCAGATGATAAACAGAGAAATAATAATGCAGATGTTAGACAGATATGATACAACAGATGATAGACAGAGATATGATACAACAGATGATAAATAGAGATATGATACAGCAGAGGAATATAAGAATCTATAACTACTTGTGGTGCCAGAGAAATCTCAAGCTGAATTCTAATACATTTGGTCCAGAAAGAGAACAAAATTCAACATATGAAACTGCTTACTGTTAATATGTGGGGTATAAATATACAAGACAAGTGAGGTGCCAGAATTCATAGTAACATCTCATAATATAAAATTAATGTTATATGAAAATAAACTTGCATTGATTTTAAAAAATCTTTAAAAATAATGTTAAATTTAAGCTGTAGATTTACCTGTTCTTTTTATTTGTTTGCATGGAAGTTTTTAAGTTTCTTAGTTTATGAAGCGGTTCTAAAAATACTGATACACCTCTGATTGTATTGATAAGTCTCTGCGGGAAAATGAGTGGGGATAAAGGAAAAAAGGGGGGTGTTTAAGATTGAAATATATTGCACTACTCTTTCTACAGATTTTTTTATCTTGGGTGCAAGTAAATTGATTTTAAATTTAACTATTTTTTATGAGGCAAATTCTAATCATTAACAATCTAGCTTAAAAACTTCCTTACTTAAGAAGTACTGATCTGACATAATATTTAAATTATAATAGACACTTTAAAAAGTATAGAAAAAAAAACTTGATATACACTAGAATTTTTATTTTGGTATGTCCAAAAACAATTTTATCCTTCCTTTCCTAAATACTGAAACGGTACAATCCTAATGAAAATGACATACTACTTCAGTATTTAGTGGAAAGTTATAAGGTATAAATAAATATGATGTACATTTAAAAGACAAGACAAAAAAGAAATATTATTGAATGAAGTTAGAAAAAACAATTAAATATATGTTGTCTTTTAAATGAAACAAAATCCATGAAAATGGTGAAAAAGATTTTTAAAGTGTTCAATTCCAAGGGAGATAACCGAGATGGACAATTAAACATAGATGCCTTACAAATTAAGACAAGATGGCCATGAAAGGCCTGGGTGCTCAAATGAAAATGATGTACACTCAGCTTAATATCTGCCAACTATAGCTTCTATTATTAAAATAGGTGTTTTATATAATTTGATCTACTGACCTACTAATTGACCCAACATGGCCTATATACAAACTTGAACTAGCTTTTGTCAAGAAGAATATTCTGAACAAGTTTGATGAAGATTGGACTAATATTGCAGTATGTCTGGAGTGTTAAAGCTTTTTCTATAATTTGACATACTGACCTAACTACTGATTCAACATGGCCCATATACGAACTTGAGCTAGCTTTTGTCAAGAAGAATACTCTGAGTAAGATTGATGAAGATTGGACTAAAATTGAGGTCTCTAGAGTGTTAACAAGGTTTTTCTTATAATTTGACCTAAATAATGACAACAAGGTCTATTTATGAACTAAGCTAGCTTTTGTTAAGAGGATCATTCTGAGCAAGTTTGATGAAGACTGGACTAAAATTGTGGCCTCTAGAGTGTTAACAATCAAAAGTTGACCCACACCAGACGACATACAACGGACAATGCTCGATAAAGGATAGGCAAAGACCCATCACAAAGGCTAAAAGTTGCACTTAAAATGAACATATCTATTGAATTTCAAGACTCTTTTTCTCTAGTCTTGATACTACATGATCAAAAATATTTACATATTAGGTAGATTCTGAGAAATGTTTGAAAATAAAAGAACCAAAACCAGACATGTTAACTTGAAAATTACCTCCAATTTTAGACGTTCATAAAAATTGGCATTTGTCAAGAGCCAAACTAGATTTCAATATAAAAGGTGGCCCATGGACCTTAACACTCACCCGAGGATATGTCCAAAATTGCTAAGTGCAATAGACAATATATTAATCACAGAAACTTTCCATTTTTTTCAAGTTAAGAACTGCCACAATGTTTATATTTATAAGAATCAAATATGAATGTGGTAACACAATGAATAATTTCCAAATCATTAATCATTCTAGTATATTTATGCAGCTATGTCCTTGACCTTTGAACCATATACCTACATCATCCAAATATCAATACATGTACCTACAATATTAATATAATGATATACAGTCTGTACATCTCTATTCAAAAAGTTAATTGCTTTTAAGAAGTTTCACAATTTCAATTTTCTTATGCAGCTATGACATTGACCTTTGAACCTATGACCTTGAATCAAATTTCAAATTATTGTCATATAAATACCTACAATATTTTAATACACATGCCTATATAAAAATTAATAGTTTTCAGAATATACTGACAAATATGTAATTTTTAGCAGTTTTCCCACTAACTGTAGATTTTTAAAGTTTTTCACTATTTCCCCTGAATGGGGCCCCATGGGGATAATACTCCTTTTTATTTGTGCAATTCTTAAAGACCTTAATTCTGGCATAATTACCACAAAGTTTCATCAAATTTGGACCATTAGTTTTACTGAAGATTAAAATGTTGAAATTAATGCACAATGCACTAAGGATGAGTGATAAATCAGAGTGTAAACCAATGCTACAAATAACTTATCTGCATTTTCAGCTAAAGTGAGCTAAAAATAACCACAACAGACAGAAGACAATAAACAATTGATTACAGAAAAAAAGATACAACAGATAAACAAAAAACTATGATAATTATCTCACCTTGATGTATGATATTGTTTGTGTATTTCATCATCAATAGTCTTGTCAAATTTCATTTTCACATCATATATTTTTCTTTGATATGGATCACTCAGTAGCTCATAAGCTTTTGTTAATTCTGTAAATTTTATATGTGCATGAGGATCAGTATTATTAACATCTGGATGGATCTGAAAATAAATGAGATAAAATTAACAAAATAAAAAAAAGAATCAAGGACTTATAAACTACTGCTCACTTGAAAAAATCAAAAGTGTTAAAAAATTATGCTTAAATTTGCATTTGGTAGAGATAATTGCACTGATCCTATATAAGATGTTAAAAACAAGATGTTCCAAAGATTTTTCTACTTCAAGTCATTGTATATTCCAGTGGGCAATTGTTATAGATTTCTCAAGATACTCTGCAGCTTCTTCCACTATCCTTGTCTTGATATAAGAGATACATTCTAGACTAGGGTGTAAAACACCCTTAATCCATTCAACTTCACACTTTTTTGTTCAGAACAAGTAACAGTTATAATGTTTCACTACCTCAGGTTTCAGTGGATATATTAATATTTTATACTATATTTGTAGATCAATTATTCTTGCAAATATTTCAATGATGTTCTGTTGTTATAAATAAACAACTTTTAAGCCTCTGGGTCTCTGGGCCTTTTGGCTTTTGCCAGCCATGTTTAGGGGCCTCATTACCACTTTTAAAAATGCCCTTTTCTTGACCATTTTCAGTCTCTACAGATGTATGTCATCATCATCTGACTGAAAATGGCTACTGGAAATGACTATTTTCAGTTTTGAAATAAAAGAAGCAAGATTAAGCAAAAAAGATGGATGATCAATCAATTTCATGCCACAATTCTAAATGACATTCATAACAATGACAGACTTGTGAACAGGGAAATTGTCCAAGTGGAACAAAAGACCTTTATTGAGTTTTCTATGGTGCTTGCTATAATATTTTCCCTTAACTGCCTACAAAGCAATGCATAATATTTGCCACTGATAATCTTCCATCAGTGTATGATCAGTATCCTAGAAAACTGCGGCCATAATCTTTCTAGCTGAAGGGACAATCTTTGTCTTCTGGTGGGGGTGAACTTTGATGCTTCCATTGTTGAGACACTTGTTTGTCCACTTGGGTGAAATGAAAGATCTACTGTAACAAATAAGTTAACAGAATCTGCCTCTCAATGGTTTAATTAACATGAACCAAGTGTGTCAGATGTGCTTCTGATATTCTGTCAGAAGTCTTGGTACCCAAAAGGCTGAAAACTTTCTGACTGCAAGATCCTATATCAGACTGGAATGTACTCTTTCCTGTAAAATGCCAATTGTACTGGCTTCGTATTTTTTTGTAAATCATCTGTCAGTCATAACAATGTCATGGGCGTTTTTGGCCATTTCTTGATTTGCAACATCAACAGGCCTTCCAGGACAGGGGTAATCCTCAAGGATGCCTGATGTATTTAAATTCCAACCTCCACCTTTTTACTGTAACATATGAAGAGGTATCTTTCCCTAGTGTTGCTATTATATCACTATGAATATTTTAAGGTACTTAGCTTTCATATGCAAATACTGGATCAATGCTCTTTCACTGATTTTGAAATTTTATGAAAATCACTTGTCTTATTTACTTTAGGGTGTTTCCATCAATATAAACTGGCCAAATGACATCAATCTTTAAATACATGGCTTTAAATAGTCAGAGAAAATACTCCTTCAAAATTAAAAGTTACTGTTTAAGGACAATAGGACCTAAATGAAGGTTTAGGTCAGCTAACTTTATGAATTAATTGGGGCAAAAAAACTTGTCAAGTTATTTTTAGTTGGGAGAGAGATTAAATACTGACTAGGTGTTTCAACAACTGACAATTAAATCTCTACACCCCCCCCCCCCATTTTCACAAAAATGTCACACAACAATGCAACACGTTTTTGCAGGGTAAACAGTTTATTAATTTTTGCACAATAAATACATCAATTAACTCAGGCTTGTCAAGCATGTCTCAGCCATTCAGAAAAAAAATGCTATATAATAAAAAATGCAAGTTTTATCTGTGAATCACTGTTCTAATGTTTTGGCTGCTTTAAAACTCATGCATTATAAATAAATCTTCAGAATTCAAGAGTGACACCAAAATTTGCAAATTAGAAAGGGGAATATTTATCTTAAAACTCTACAAGATGTTTGAAGTGAAATACATATTTCACGTACTGGTGAAAATATCTATATTTCACTACTGTGAAAATTATTGGAAGGTTATATGTATAAGAATTTCAATAATGTGAAAATATATGTTATTTACTGCTGTTAAAATTACATGGGTTCATCACACATAAATGCATGATATACACAGACAAATAAAACATTTTATCTACCTGTTTGGAAAGCTGAATATATGCCTTTTTGATTTCTTGTTGGGTAGCCTCTGGTTTAATTCTAAGAGTTTCATAATGGGTGCATCTATAAAATCTGGATAAATAAATCAAAAATAACAAAACTAAATTAAAAACTAAACACCTACAAACTTTAATACTATCTTTAAATATCAATCACATTTCACAATATTCAATCAACATTCTAAATTTTCTCAATATTTTGAAATAATTTCAATTTTTATCCCATAAAATCTTAATAAATAATTGATCATAACATTAATCATTTTACCATGTTAAGTACTTATGTCTGACACATCATCTAACCATGTTAAGTACTTATGTCTGACACATCAACTTAACACGTTAAGTACTTATGTCTGACACATCATCTTACCATGTTAAGTACTTATGTCTGACACATCATCTAACCATGTTAAGTACCTGTGTCTGACACATCATCTAACCATGTTAAGTACTTATGTCTGACACATCATTTTACCATGTTAAGTACTTATGTCTGACACATCATCTAACCATGTTAAGTACTTATGTCTGACACATCATTTTACCATGTTAAGTACTTATGTCTGACACATCATCTTACCATGTTAAGTACTTATGTCTGACACATCAACTTAACACGTTAAGTACTTATGTCTGACACATCATCTTACCATGTTAAGTACTTATGTCTGACACATCATCTAACCATGTTAAGTACCTGTGTCTGACACATCATCTAACCATGTTAAGTACTTATGTCTGACACATCATTTTACCATGTTAAGTACTTATGTCTGACACATCATCTAACCATGTTAAGTACTTATGTCTGACACATCAACTTAACACGTTAAGTACTTATGTCTGACACATCATCTTACCATGTTAAGTACTTATGTCTGACACATCATCTAACCATGTTAAGTACCTGTGTCTGACACATCATCTAACCATGTTAAGTACTTATGTCTGACACATCATTTTACCATGTTAAGTACTTATGTCTGACACATCATCTAACCATGTTAAGTACTTATGTCTGACACATCATTTTACCATGTTAAGTACTTATGTCTGACATATCATCTTACCATGTTAAGTACTTATGTCTGACACATCAACTTAACACGTTAAGTACTTATGTCAGACACATCATCTTACCATGTTAAGTACTTATGTCTGACACATCATCTAACCATGTTAAGTACCTGTGTCTGACACATCATCTAACCATGTTAAGTACTTATGTCTGACACATCATTTTACCATGTTAAGTACTTATGTCTGACACATCATCTAACCATGTTGAGTACTTATGTCTGACACATCATTTTACCATGTTAAGTACTTATGTCTGACACATCATCTTACCATGTTAAGTACTTGTGTCTGACACATCAACTTAACACGTTAAGTACTTATGTCTGACACATCATCTTACCATGTTGAGTACTAATGTCTGACACATCATCTTACAATGTTAAGTACTTATGTCTGACACATCATTTTACCATGTAAAGCACTTGTGTCTGACACATCATCTTACCATCTAAGTACCTTTGTCTGACACATCATTTTACCATGTAAAGCACTTGTGTCTGACACATCATCTTACCATCTAAGTACCTTTGTCTGACACATCATTTTACCATGTTAAGTACTTATGTCTTACACATCATCTTACCATGTTAAGTACTTATGTCTGACACATCATTTTACCATGTAAAGCACTTGTGTCTGACACATCATCTTACCATCTAAGTACCTTTGTCTGACACATCATTTTACCATGTAAAGTACTTATGTCTGACACATCATCTTACCATATTAAGTACTAATGTCTGACACATCATCTTAACATCTAAGTACCTTTGTCTGACACATCATTTTACCATGTAAAGTACTTATATCTGACACATCATCTTACAATGTTAAGTACTTATGTCTGACACATCATTTTACCATGTAAAGCACTTGTGTCTGACACATCATCTTACCATCTAAGTACCTTTGTCTGACACATCATTTTACCATGTAAAGCACTTGTGTCTGACACATCATCTTAAAATCTAAGTACCTTTGTCTGACACATCATTTTACCATGTTAAGTACTTATGTCTTACACATCATCTTACCATGTTAAGTACTTATGTCTGACACATCATTTCACCATGTAAAGCACTTGTGTCTGACACATCATCTTACCATCTAAGTACCTTTGTCTGACACATCATTTTACCATGTAAAGTACTTATGTCTGACACATCATCTTACCATATTAAGTACTAATGTCTGACACATCATCTTACCATGTTAAGTACTTATGTCTGACACATCATCTTACCATGTTAAGTACTTATGTCTGACACATCATCTTACCATGTTAAGTACTAATGTCTGACACATCATCTTACCATGTTAAGTACTTATGTCTGACACATCATCTTACCATGTTAAGTACTTATGTCTGACACATCATCTTACCATGTTAAGTACTTATGTCTGACACATCATCTTACCATGTTAAGTACTAATGTCTGTCACATCATCTTACCATGTTAAGTACTAATGTCTGACACATCATCTTACAATGTTAAGTACTAATGTCTGTCACATCATCTTACCATGTTAAGTACTAATGTCTGACACATCATCTTACCATGTTAAGTACTTGTGTCTGACACATCATCTTACCATGTTAAGTACTAATGTCTGACACATCATCTTACCATGTTAAGTACTTGTGTCTGACACATCATCTTACCATGTTAAGTACTTATGTCTGACACATCATCTTACCATGTTAAGTACTAATGTCTGTCACATCATCTTACCATGTTAAGTACTAATGTCTGACACATCATCTAACCATCTTAAGTACTTATGTCTGACACATCATCTTACCATGTTAAGTACTTATGTCTGACACATCATCTTACCATGTTAAGTACTTATGTCTGACACATCATCTTACCATGTTAAGTACTTATGTCTGACACATCATCTTACCATGTTAAGTACTAATGTCTGACACATCATCTAACCATGTTAAGTACTTATGTCTGACACATCAACTTAACACGTTAAGTACTTATGTCTGACACATCATCTTACCATGTTAAGTACTTATGTCTGACACATCATCTAACCATGTTAAGTACCTGTGTCTGACACATCATCTAACCATGTTAAGTACTTATGTCTGACACATCATTTTACCATGTTAAGTACTTATGTCTGACACATCATCTAACCATGTTAAGTACTTATGTCTGACAAATCATTTTACCATGTTAAGTACTTATGTCTGACACATCATCTTACCATGTTAAGTACTTATGTCTGACACATCAACTTAACACGTTAAGTACTTATGTCTGACACATCATCTTACCATGTTAAGTACTTATGTCTGACACATCATCTAACCATGTTAAGTACCTGTGTCTGACACATCATCTAACCATGTTAAGTACTTATGTCTGACACATCATTTTTCTATGTTAAGTACTTATGTCTGACACATCATCTAACCATGTTAAGTACTTATGTCTGACACATCATTTTACCATGTTAAGTACTTATGTCTGACACATCATCTTACCATGTTAAGTACTTATGTCTGACACATCAACTTAACACGTTAAGTACTTATGTCTGACACATCATCTTACCATGTTAAGTACTTATGTCTGACACATCATCTAACCATGTTAAGTACCTGTGTCTGACACATCATCTAACCATGTTAAGTACTTATGTCTGACACATCATTTTACCATGTTAAGTACTTATGTCTGACACATCATCTAACCATGTTAAGTACTTATGTCTGACACATCATTTTACCATGTTAAGTACTTATGTCTGACACATCATCTTACCATGTTAAGTACTTATGTCTGACACATCAACTTAACACGTTAAGTACTTATGTCAGACACATCATCTTACCATGTTAAGTACTTATGTCTGACACATCATCTAACCATGTTAAGTACCTGTGTCTGACACATCATCTAACCATGTTAAGTACTTATGTCTGACACATCATTTTACCATGTTAAGTACTTATGTCTGACACATCATTTTACCATGTTAAGTACTTATGTCTGACACATCATCTTACCATGTTAAGTACTTGTGTCTGACACATCATCTAACCATGTTAAGTACTTATGTCTGACACATCATTTTACCATGTTAAGTACTAATGTCTGACATATCATCTTACAATGTTAAGTACTTATGTCTGACACATCATTTTACCATGTAAAGCACTTGTGTCTGACACATCATCTTACCATCTAAGTACCTTTGTCTGACACATCATTTTACCATGTAAAGCACTTGTGTCTGACACATCATCTTACCATCTAAGTACATTTGTCTGACACATCATTTTACCATGTTAAGTACTTATGTCTTACACATCATCTTACCATGTTAAGTACTTATGTCTGACACATCATTTTACCATGTAAAGCACTTGTGTCTGACACATCATCTTACCATCTAAGTACCTTTGTCTGACACATCATTTTACCATGTAAAGTACTAATGTCTGACACATCATCTTACCATATTAAGTACTAATGTCTGACACATCATCTTAACATCTAAGTACCTTTGTCTGACACATCATTTTACCATGTAAAGTACTTATATCTGACACATCATCTTACAATGTTAAGTACTTATGTCTGACACATCATTTTAACATGTAAAGCACTTGTGTCTGACACATCATCTTACCATCTAAGTACCTTTGTCTGACACATCATTTTACCATGTAAAGCACTTGTGTCTGACACATCATCTTAAAATCTAAGTACCTTTGTCTGACACATCATTTTACCATGTTAAGTACTTATGTCTTACACATCATCTTACCATGTTAAGTACTTATGTCTGACACATCATTTCACCATGTAAAGCACTTGTGTCTGACACATCATCTTACCATCTAAGTACCTTTGTCTGACACATCATTTTACCATGTAAAGTACTTATGTCTGACACATCATCTTACCTTTTAAGTACTAATGTCTGACACATCATCTTACCATGTTAAGTACTTATGTCTGACACATCATCTTACCATGTTAAGTACTTATGTCTGACACATCATCTTACCATGTTAAGTACTTATGTCTGACACATCATCTTACCATGTTAAGTACTAATGTCTGACACATCATCTTACCATGTTAAGTACTTATGTCTGACACATCATCTTACCATGTTAAGTACTTATGTCTGACACATCATCTTACCATGTTAAGTACTTATGTCTGACACATCATCTTACCATGTTAAGTACTAATGTCTGTCACATCATCTTACCATGTTAAGTACTAATGTCTGACACATCATCTAACCATGTTAAGTACTTATGTCTGACACATCATCTTACCATGTTAAGTACTTATGTCTGACACATCATCTTACCATGTTAAGTACTAATGTCTGACACATCATCTTACCATGTTAAGTACTTATGTCTGACACATCATCTTACCATGTTAAGTACTTATGTCTGACACATCATCTTAACATGTTAAGTACTTGTGTCTGACACATCATCTTACAATGTTAAGTACTAATGTCTGTCACATCATCTTACCATATTAAGTTCTTGTGTCTGACACATCATCTTACCATGTTAAGTACTAATGTCTGACACATCATCTTACCATGTTAAGTACTTATGTCTGTCACATCATCTTACCATGTTAAGTACAAATGTCTGACACATCATCTTACCATGTTAAGTACTAATGTCTGACACATCATCTTACCATGTTAAGTACTTATGTCTGACACATCATTTTTCCATGTAAAGCACTTGTGTCTGACACATCATCTTACCATGCTTAGTACTTTTTTCTGACACATCATCTTACCATGTTAAGTACTTATGCCTGACACATCATCTTACCATGTTAAGTACTAATGTCTGACACATCATCTTACCATGTTAAGTACTTATGTCTGTCACATCATCTTACCATGTTAAGTACTTATGTCTGACACATCATATTACCATACTATGTACTTATGTCTGACACATCATCTTACCATACTAAGTACTTGTGTGTGACACATCATCTTACCATGTTAAGTACTAATGACTGACACATCATCTTACCATGTTAAGTACTTATGTCTGTCACATCATCTTACCATGTTAAGTACTAATTTCTGACACATCATCTTACCATGTTAAGTACTTATGTCTGACACATCATCTTACCATGTTAAGTACTTATGTCTGACACATCATCTTATCATGTTAAGTACTTATGTCTGACACATCATCTTACCATGTTAAGTACCTGTGTCTGACACATCATTTTTCCATGTTAAGTACTTATGTCTGACACATCAACTTACCATGTTAAGTACTTGTGTCTGACACATCATCTTACCATGTTAAGTACTTATGCCTGACACATCATCTTACAATGTTACGTACTTATGTCTGACACATCATCTTACCATATTAAGTACTAATGTCTGACACATCATCTTAACATCTAAGTACCTTTGACTGACACATCATTTTATCATGTAAAGTACTTATATCTGACACATCATCTTACAATGTTAAGTACTTATGTCTGACACATCATTTTACCATGTAAAGCACTTGTGTCTGACAAATCATCTTACCATCTAAGTACCTTTGTCTGACACATCATTTTACCATGTAAAGCACTTGTGTCTGACACATCATCTTAAAATCTAAGTACCTTTGTCTGACAAATCATTTTACCATGTTAAGTACTTATGTCTTACACATCATCTTACCATGTTAAGTACTTATGTCTGACACATCATTTCACCATGTAAAGCACTTGTGTCTGACACATCATCTTACCATCTAAGTACCTTTGTCTGACACATCATTTTACCATGTAAAGTACTTATGTCTGACACATCATCTTACCATATTAAGTACTAATGTCTGACACATCATCTTACCATGTTAAGTACTTATGTCTGACACATCATCTTACCATGTTAAGTACTTATGTCTGACACATCATCTTACCATGTTAAGTACTTATGTCTGACACATCATCTTACCATGTTAAGTACTAATGTCTGACACATCATCTTACCATGTTAAGTACTTATGTCTGACACATCATCTTACCATGTTAAGTACTTATGTCTGACACATCATCTTACCATGTTAAGTACTTATGTCTGACACATCATCTTACCATCTAAGTACTAATGTCTGTCACATCATCTTACCATGTTAAGTACTAATGTCTGACACATCATCTTACAATGTTAAGTACTAATGTCTGTCACATCATCTTACCATGTTAAGTACTAATGTCTGACACATCATCTTACCATGTTAAGTACTTGTGTCTGACACATCATCTTACCATGTTAAGTACTAATGTCTGACACATCATCTTACCATGTTAAGTACTTGTGTCTGACACATCATCTTACCATGTTAAGTACTTATGTCTGACACATCATCTTACCATGTTAAGTACTAATGTCTGTCACATCATCTTACCATGTTAAGTACTAATGTCTGACACATCATCTAACCATGTTAAGTACTTATGTCTGACACATCATCTTACCATGTTAAGTACTTATTTCTGACACATCATCTTACCATGTTAAGTACTTATGTCTGACACATCATCTTACCATGTTAAGTACTTGTGTCTGACACATCATCTTACAATGTTAAGTACTAATGTCTGTCACATCATCTTACCATGTTAAGTACTAATGTCTGTCACATCATCTTACCATATTAAGTACTTGTGTCTGACACATCATCTTACCATGTTAAGTACTAATGTCTGACACATCATCTTACCATGTTAAGTACTTATGTCTGTCACATCATCTTACCATGTTAAGTACAAATGTCTGACACATCATCTTACCATGTTAAGTACTAATGTCTGACACATCATCTTACCATGTTAAGTACTTATGTCTGACACATCATTTTTCCATGTAAAGCACTTGTGTCTGACACATCATCTTACCATGCTTAGTACTTTTTTCTGACACATCATCTTACCATGTTAAGTACTTATGCCTGACACATCATCTTACCATGTTAAGTACTAATGTCTGACACATCATCTTACCATGTTAAGTACTTATGTCTGTCACATCATCTTACCATGTTAAGTACTTATGTCTGACACATCATCTTACCATACTAAGTACTTGTGTGTGACACATCATCTTACCATGTTAAGTACTAATGTCTGACACATCATCTTACCATGTTAAGTACTTATGTCTGTCACATCATCTTACCATGTTAAGTACTAATGTCTGACACATCATCTTACCATGTTAAGAACTTATGTCTGACACATCATCTTACCATGTTAAGTACTTATGTCTGACACATCATCTTATCATGTTAAGTACTTATGTCTGACACATCATCTTACCATGTTAAGTACCTGTGTCTGACACATCATTTTTCCATGTTAAGTACTTATGTCTGACACATCAACTTACCATGTTAAGTACTTATGCCTGACACATCATCTTACAATGTTACGTACTTATGTCTGACACATCATCTTACCATATTTAGTACTTGTGTCTGACACATCAACTTACCATCTAAGTACCTGTGTCTGACACATCATTTTACCATGTAAAGTACTTCTGTCTGACACATCATCTTACAATGTTAAGTACTTATGTCTGACACATCAACTTACCATGTTAAGTACTTGTGTCTGACACATCATCTTACCATGTTAAGTACTTATGCCTGACACATCATCTTACAATGTTACGTACTTATGTCTGACACATCATCTTACCATATTTAGTACTTGTGTCTGACACATCAACTTACCATCTAAGTACCTGTGTCTGACACATCATTTTACCATGTAAAGTACTTATGTCTGACACATCATCTTACAATGTTAAGTACTTATGTCTGACACATCATCTTACAATGTTAAGTACTTATGTCTGACACATCATCTTACCATGTTAAGTACTTATGTCTGACACATCAACTTACCATGTTAAGTACTTGTGTCTGACATATCAACTTACCATGTTAAGTACTTGTGTCTGACACATCAACTTACCATGTTAAGTACTTGTGTCTTACACATCATCTTACCATGTTAAGTACCTGTGTCTGACACATCATCTTACCATGTTAAGTACTTATGTCTGACACATCAACTTACCATGTTAAGTACTTGTGTCTGACACATCAACTTACCATGTTAAGTACTTGTGTCTGACACATCAACTTACCATGTTAAGTACTTGTGTCTGACACATCATCTTACCATGTTAAGTACTTGTGTCTGACACATCAACTTACCATGTTAAGTACTTGTGTCTGACACATCATCTTACCATGTTAAGTACTTATGTCTGTCACATCATCTTACCATGTTAAGTACTTGTGTCTGACACATCAACTTACCATGTTAAGTACTTGTGTCTGACACATCAACTTACCATGTTAAGTACTTGTGTCTGACACATCATCTTACCATGTTAAGTACTTATGTCTGTCACATCATCTTACCATGTTAAGTACTAATGTCTGACACATCATCTTACCATGTTAAGTACTTATGTCTGACACATCATCTTATCATGTTAAGTACTTATGTCTGACACATCATCTTACCATGTTAAGTACCTGTGTCTGACACATCATTTTTCCATGTAAAGTACTTATGTCTGACACATCAACTTACCATGTTAAGTACTTGTGTCTGACACATCATTTTACCATGTTAAGTACTTATGCCTGACACATCATCTTACAATGTTACGTACTTATGTCTGACACATCATCTTACCATATTTAGTACTTGTGTCTGACACATCAACTTACCATCTAAGTACCTGTGTCTGACACATCATTTTACCATGTAAAGTACTTATGTCTGACACATCATCTTACAATGTTAAGTACTTATGTCTGACACATCATCTTACCATGTTAAGTACCTGTGTCTGACACATCATCTTACCATGTTAAGTACTTATGTCTGACACATCAACTTACCATGTTAAGTACTTGTGTCTGACACATCAACTTACCATGTTAAGTACTTGTGTCTGACACATCAACTTACCATGTTAAGTACTTGTGTCTTACACATCATCTTACCATGTTAAGTACCTGTGTCTGACACATCATCTTACCATGTTAAGTACTTATGTCTGACACATCAACTTACCATGTTAAGTACTTGTGTCTGACACATCAACTTACCATGTTAAGTACTTGTGTCTGACACATCAACTTACCATGTTAAGTACTTGTGTCTGACACATCAACTTACCATGTTAAGTACTTGTGTCTGACACATCAACTTACCATGTTAAGTACTTGTGTCTGACACATCAACTTACCATGTTAAGTACTTGTGTCTGACACATCAACTTACCATGTTAAGTACTTGTGTCTGACACATCAGTGTCTGACACATCATCTTACCATGTTAAGTACTTGTGTCTTACACATCATCTTACCATGTTAAGTACTTGTGTCTTACACATCATCTTCCTGTGTTTGACACATCATCTTACCATGTTAAGTACTTACATCTGACACAATACCTTAACATGTTCAGTACTTAAGCCTGACACTTTACTCTACCACGGTTAGTACATCTGACAAATCATCCTACCATGTAAAGTACTTACATCTGACAAATCAACTTACTTTGTTATGCACATTACCTTACCATGATTAGATTTTTTAATTGACATATTACCATGTTACATCTTTCGATCTGACATACTAGTATCAACTTATCATGTTATGTACTTACATTATATATGTATTTTGTTGTTTAAGTAGTAAAATTCTGTTTACATCATAAATATTCTTGCTTAAATGTCTGTATTTGAGTATAGATACAGCAGTCATTTTTTTTATTCCATAATTACATCTGCTAAAAGATAAACAAGAAACTGGTTAAGTAAGGGTATGAATAGACTTTGATTAAAAAGCGCCAATAACACAATATACAAACATTTGTTGTATAATGTGAACCAGATAAGATAAACTCATATTATAATTTGTTGAAATAAACAACTTTTGGTTTGCTAATTTAATTTAATTCTGAATCTTTCACCTCCAGAACTACTCAATAAAACACAAAAAACACCTAATACTGAATAGTTTCCATGTATCACAGCATTGTAAAAAACCCTGGTCTGTTGGAACAAAATATCTTTCAAATAAAAAGTCCAAAGATGATGATTAAATGATGGCTGAATCAATGTTAGCTTCATGAAATGCAGTATGCTGAGATTAATATAATCTCCAACCTCTTCATTTTATGCTTTGAAATTGTGTTCTTGAAAATGATAGTGCTTATCTACAAAACTTGAATTTGATAGTGCTTATAAAACTTCCTTATTCCACTACATCATTAAATGCCCACAGTATAAAACATAAAATATAAAGGCAAAATCTTGCAAGATAAAAAACTAAATGGAATATATGGCAATTTCATAATACCAGATCCAAAAGATACCTAGTGATTGTAGGCTTTAACTTTTAAATGAAAAGACAAGTGATAAACTCAAAATGTTCTGGTACTAAAATACCCTCTTCACCTGAAAATACAATAATTAATTCTTGTTGGATTCACTTCCCCTTTTAAGCTTAAATAAAAAGTTCTAGTTGTAAAATGTTAGAGATAATGTAAGAGCCATTTAAACTGCTTTTAAGATTAAAGACCAAATTTGTTTCAGACAGCTTTTCCTTTTTAAAAAAATAATGCCCAAAACAAGTTTAGAAGTGCCATAATATGGTAAACAATTTTCATCAAGCCTTTCTGGTAGTTAAGACTGTCAACAATAACATGTAAACAAAACAAAGTGATTATTTGCACGTATAGTAGGTAGAATAACGCATGTTTTTGGCTGGCATTATTTATACTTAAGTATACCGACAGTATTTGTGTTCAATGAAGTATAGCAGACATATGGTCCAATGATTTAATATGAACATTTATGAAACATAATTTAGATAAGATTAAGTAAAATAACCTACCAAACTAATGAAACCGTTTAAGATAAAATGATTATTTAATGTAAAAAGTTTGAGAGCGACAACATGTTGAAACCAATAACTAGAATGCTATATATAAAACTAAAAAGTATTTATTTATAATTTTTTAGGTAAAATTAAAATTAAATTCTTATAATCAATTATGACAAATAATAATTTATTAGGTAAAATCAAAATTAAATACTTATTTTAGGTTTATTTTACATTGTAATAATAGTTGTGATTAAACTGTTATTACCAGTAACTTGTTTTCTGTCATTTTGTCAAATTGTAAAAATGTCATTTGTTTCAAATGGTACAAGTTTTTTGTATTTATTGCAAATAAACATTATAATTATTATCATAATCAATATAAGACGAATGTATGTGTTCGAAAAAAAAAAAAATTATGAATGGTGTTCACATATTCACCTAATTTATGTGATTTTTGTTTTAATTACTATATCAGTGAGGTATAAGATCACAGGATTCTGTTAATCACATGATAATTGTTTCATCAGTTATTGTGTTTTAAGCCCCATGTAGTAGTTATTTAGTCAGATGGTAGCGAGGTTTCTCCAACTTGTTGGTCAACGGATATAATTAGAAATATTTCTGAGCTAGTGCATAATTTGAAATCGACAGGTGTTAAAGAAATGTATGTTGGTGAAATTCTTAGAAGTAATTTCATAAAATCGCCGGGTGTGAATCAAGTTTTATTTCAAAGTGTTCATAAGAGAGTGAATAAAAAGTTTTGCAATTTGCATAGAAGATATGTAGTAAGATTCAACAACATAAGCTTTTGTTTTATAGTTTGATTTATAATAATAAGCATATTTAGTTGTCTGATATAGTTCATTGAACACAAACCTTGTCCGTCGTATACAGCTGATATAAGTTATCGTATTGTGCATGTGTACATGTAAATAATGCCAGCCAACAACATGCGTTATTCTACCATACATGCAAATAATGTCAGCCTAAACAAAATATATTTTATTGTATATCTACAATAAATGTATATGGTAAAAATTACCTTATTTTTTATCCATTTATTTGTGTGTTTGAAATTGCAAAATTGTAATTAAAATGCAGGATAAGATTTTTTTAAAATAATTGTGTTAGATTGAAAGAAAATTTTAGAGTGACCAAATGCTCATAAATAAAATATGCTGAATAAAATTATCAGAAGATTACCACAAATTTCTATACATATATTTTGAAATTATTCTGCACTTGTGCATTATGTCATAAGCAGTAACATATATATATATTCTATATTAGTATCAAATTGAACAAATCAGACAAAGAAAGTTTTTACATTGAAACTGAAGATCTTCGAAAACAGAATTTATAAAGGGAATGACAAGGTTCCCACTTTCAATTGTCTTGGCTGGATTCCAAATATAAAGACAATGTATAGAAAGTTTCTTTCATAAGAAACAAAAACAATTAAAAATTTCCATAATCACTCCTTTAGAATACAGTAACATTACTAAAATTTCAATTTAGGGTTCGCCACTTTTGTTAATGAAAGTGCTCTCAATTATCTACTGGGATACTATCTTACAAGGAAGGCAAATGGATTTGGTTGGCAAAAACCCATTTAATCCGTTGATATTGAGAGGCATCCCCCTCTCTCTCTCTCTCTCTGTCTCTCTCTCTCTCGCATCTTCTCGACTTGAATTATATCCGAGAGTGGATCCATCAACTAATAATGATCAACGGTAACCATAGACTATTATAATGCCATAGACACATATACTAAATTCCACACCCTTGATCCAAAGACTTACCGGGTAATCAAGCTTAAAGGATAGCACACTGTTTATTTTCGTTCAACATTTAGATCTCGACACAGCATTTAAGTAAAAACTGGATCCTATGACGTTTTACATTGACATTCACTACAACAGTGTCATTATCGCTTGTTTTTATCTATTTCGGAAGTCACTTTGCTTAAATAAAATATAAACCGGACAAACTACTACATCGGAACGCGGATATTTGGACATTCGGGCATTAATTGGCCTTGGATACGGCGAATGCTGCTTAGTACACAATACTAATACACTGTCTTTTCTCGTGATTAGTATGATAAATTTAAGTATTTTAGCAATTTTAATGACATTTTTCTGAATAATGTCTTACTGAAACCATTACCATACTGACAAAATGAACGGTAATAACACTTGATAAATAATAATGATAGTGATAAAATAATCCATTTTTTAACTTCCAGCTTTTTCACATCGAATAATCGACTTTTTCTTTCGTTTAAAAATAGAATGATAATGACTAAAAACTGAAATAATAAATTTGCCGCTGGCATTTAAAAAAAATTTCCAAATATCATAAAACGTATTATAAAAATGTTATAATTCCAAATCTAGAGCCACATTCCGAGAGTACTTGTGATCGACAACGCATCATATAAATAACGTTCAAAAAGACATAAAAATTTTAGATCTTCATGGAAGAAAAAAAGGCACCCAAGAATGGCTTAGAAAACACCAAGTGCCGCATCTACAGAAGACATGGAACGAGCACAGCTGCTTACGGTATATGTCCGAACAGCAAACTGTTCCTTCTTCTTATATAAATTAATAATATACTACAAAAACATCAGGCATAAAATATGAAATGCAGATTTAAATCCAATTTAATTTATTTGGGCTGATTTAAAATCGTATGTTGGTTAAATAATTGAAATTCAAATTATCTGAAGTACAACAGCTCACAAAAGAACACCCCAAAGAAATATCAACTGAGTAATGGAAAAAATGTGTGGAATATTACATCAAATAGAACAAGAATATTAGATAAATGAGACTCGCCGTCGACGAAGAGATAGAACAAAATGTTATTATCTTGGACAACACAGATTCCAGTAATGAAGAAGAAGAAAAAAAATCTACAGCGATAGCCGACGAAGAAACAACAGTGACAGAAGAAGAAGACACAATGGATACAGCAGTTAAATTTTTACTGTAACCAACTTACATGGAACTGGGAAATTATAAATTTCGGCTTTAAAAATATAAGCAAAATAAATAAATATAAAAGAAGACAGAAAGAAATAAATAATTCTTGCAAATCTGTTTACCATTTTCAGCATTCGTTTCATGGGTTTTTATAAATAAAACATAAAAATAACAAGAGGCCCATGGGCCTTAACGCTCACCTGAAGATCTGTCCAATGTTGTTTGCAAAGTGCAATAGACAATATATTAAGTACAGAAACTTTATAAGTTTCCCAAGTTAAGAACTCCCACAAAACTTAATCAGAAATATATCCACTCACTTTTCATTTATAAGTAGCTTATATAATATACATGAAGTAACTGTAGTGCAATGAATAATTTCCAAATCATTAATGAATTTCAGTATAATTATGCAGCTAAGTCCTTGACTTTTGAACATATATGACCTCGAACCACATATGATTGTCATGTTAATACCTACAATATTCTAATATACATGCCTATGCATGACATTAATAGTTTTCAAGATAATTGGCAATTTCAGTCTTCTTCTGCAGCTGTGACCTTGACCTTTTAACATATGATCTTGAACCATATATCAAAATGATTGTCATATCAATACCTAAAGTATTCTAATTTTATGCCTCTACAAAAAGTTAATAGTTTTTAAGATAATGAGCAATTTAAGTTTTTTTTTGCAGCTGTGACCTTGACCTTTGAACGTATGACATTGAACCATATATGAAAATGATTGGCATGTCAATACCTACAATATTCTCAAATACATGCCTATACAAAAAGTTTATAGTTTTCAAGATAATTAGCAACTTAAGACTTCTTTTGCAGCTGTGACCTTGACCTTTCAACAAATGACCTTGAACCATATATCAAAATGATCATTGTCGCAATACCTACAATATTTTAAAATACATGCCTATACAAAAAGTTAATGGTTATTAAGATAATTAGCAATTTAAGTCTTCTTTTGTAGCTGTGACCTTGACCTTTCAAAATATGACCTTCAACCATATATCAAAATGATCGTCATACCAATACCTACAATATTCTAATATACATGCATGTACAAAAAGTTATTAGTTTTCAAGATAATTAGAAATTTAAGTCTTCTTTTGTAGCTGTGACCTTGACCTTTCAACATATGATCTTGTACCATATATCAAGATGATCATTGTCGTGATACCTACAAAAATATTCTAATATACATGCCTATATAAAAAATTAATAGTTTTCAAGATAATTAGCAATTTAAGTCTTCTTTTGCAGCTGTGCCATTGTCCTTTCAACATATGATCTTGTACCATATATCATGATGATCATTGTCGCAATACCTACAATATTCTAATATACATGCCTATATAAAAAGTTAATAGTTTTCAAGATAATTAGCAATTTCAATCTTTTATTGTAGCTGTGACCTTGACCTTTCAACATATGACCTTGAACCAAATATCAAAATAATCGTCAAGTCTATACCTACAATATTCTAATATACATGCCTATACAAAAGTTAATAGTGTTCAAGATAATTAGTAATTTATGTCTTTTTTTGCAGCTGTGACCTTGACCTTTCAACATATGGCCTTGAACCATATATCATAATGATTGTTGTCGCAATACCTACAATTTTCTTATATACATGCCTACACAATAAGTGAATAGGTTTCAAGATAATTAGCAATTTAAGTCTTCTTTTGTAGCTGTGACCTTGACATTTCAACATATGCCCTTGAACCATATATCAAAACTGATCGTCATGTCAATATCTACAACATTCTAATATACACGCATATACAAAAAGTTAATAGTTTTCAAGATATAGTGACAAATAAATAATTTTAGCAATTTCCCAACCCAGTGCCTTACAATTTCCCCATTTTGAGCCCCATGGCTACCATTCGTGCAAATCTGAAAATAGATGACCTAAGGATGTTATAAATGAAATAACTAAGGTATATCTCTTGTAGATCCAGAGGAGAAGATTTTCAAAGTTTTTCACTCTTTCCCCCTTATGGGGCCCAAGGAGACATAACTCCTTTATTTGTGCAAACCTGAAAAGGGCTTCACCCAGGCATGATGGTTACCAAGTTTCATTAAATTTGGCCAAGTGGTTTTGGAGGAGAAGATAAAAATGTAAAAAGTTAACGCACGACGCACGACGGACGACGGACGACGACGACGGAACGACGGACGATGCACGACGCACGACAGACGACGGACGGTGAACAATCGAAATAACTCATCTGAGCTTTCAGCTCAGGTGAGCTAAATATCAGACGTATATATGTAGTTAATTTTTTTCAAATGAAGACAACATCAAACGCATGTTAAACTATTTTTGAGTCAAGCTAGAAAACAAGTGCATGTTGTGTAATGTATTACCTTTTAAAATTTTTCATCTTTAATAAAGATTAAAGTTTAAAATATCAGTAATTGAAACAAGAGGCCCATGGGCCTTAACGCTCACCTGAAGATCTGTCCAATGTTGTTTGCAAAGTGCAATAGACAATATATTAAGTACAGAAACTTTATAAGTTTCCCAAGTTAAGAACTCCCACAAAACTTAATCAGAAATATATCCACTCACTTTTCATTTATAAGTAGCTTATATAATATACATGAAGTAACTGTAGTGCAATGAATAATTTCCAAATCATTAATGAATTTCAGTATAATTATGCAGCTAGTCCTTGACCTTTGAACATATATGACCTCGAACCACATATGATTGTCATGTTAATACCTACAATATTCTAATATACATTGCCTATGCATGACATTAATAGTTTTCAAGATAATTGGCAATTTCAGTCTTCTTCTGCAGCTGTGACCTTGACCTTTTAACATATGATCTTGAACCATATATCAAAATGATTGTCATATCAATACCTAAAGTATTCTAATTTTATGCCTCTACAAAAAGTTAATAGTTTTTAAGATAATGAGCAATTTAAGATTTTTTCTGCAGCTGTGACCTTGACCTTTGAACGTATGACATTGAACCATATATGAAAATGATTGGCATGTCAATACCTACAATATTCTCAAATACATGCCTATACAAAAAGTTTATAGTTTTCAAGATAATTAGCAACTTAAGACTCCTTTTGCAGCTGTGACCTTGACCTTTCAACAAATGACCTTGAACCATATATCAAAATGATCATTGTCGCAATACCTACAATATTTTAAAATACATGCCCTATACAAAAAGTTAATGGTTATTAAGATAATTAGCAATTTAAGTCTTCTTTTGTAGCTGTGACCTTGACCTTTCAAAATATGACCTTCAACCATATATCAAAATGATCGTCATATCCAATACCTACAATATTCTAATATACATGCATGTACAAAAAGTTATTAGTTTTCAAGATAATTAGAAATTTAAGTCTTCTTTTGTAGCTGTGACCTTGACCTTTCAACATATGATCTTGTACCATATATCAATGATGATCATTGTCGTGAATACCTACAAAAATATTCTAATATACATGCCTATATAAAAACTTAATAGTTTTCAAGATAATTAGCAATTTAAGTCTTCTTTTGCAGCTGTGCCATTGTCCTTTCAACATATGATCTTGTACCATATATCATGATGATCATTGTCGCAATACCTACAATATTCTTATATACATGCCTATATAAAAAGTTAATAGTTTTCAAGATAATTAGCAATTTAAATCTTTTATTGTAGCTGTGACCTTGACCTTTCAACATATGACCTTGAACCAAATATAAAAATAATCGTCAAGTCTATACCTACAATATTCTAATATACATGCCTATACAAAAGTTAATAGTGTTCAAGATAATTAGTAATTTATGTCTTTTTTTGCAGCTGTGACCTTGACCTTTCAACATATGGCCTTGAACCATATATCATAATGATTGTTGTCGCAATACCTACAATTTTCTTATATACATGCCTACACAATAAGTGAATAGGTTTCAAGATAATTAGCAATTTAAGTCTTCTTTTGTAGCTGTGACCTTGACATTTCAACATATGCCCTTGAACCATATATCAAAACTATCGTCATGTCAATATCTACAACATTCTAATATACACGCATATACAAAAAGTTAATAGTTTTCAAGATATAGTGACAAATAAATAATTTTTAGCAATTTCCCAACCCAGTGCCTTACAATTTCCCCATTTTGAGCCCCATGGCTACCATTCGTGCAAATCTGAAAATAGATGACCAAAGGATAAAATGAAATAACTAAGGTATATCTCTTGTAGATCCAGAGGAGAAGATTTTCAAAGTTTTTCACTCTTTCCCCCTTATGGGGCCCAAGGGGACATAACTCCTTTATTTGTGCAAACCTAAAAGGGCTTCACCCAGGCATGATGGTTACCAAGTTTCATTAAATTTGGTACAGTGGTTTTGGAGGAGAAGATTAAAATGTAAAAAGTTAACGCACGACGCACGACGCACGACGCACGACGGACGACGGACGACGACGACGGACGATGCACGACGCACGACAGACGACGGACGGTGAACAATCGAAATAGCTCATCTGAGCTTTCAGCTCAGGTGAGCTAAAAATCAGACGTATATATGTAGTTAATTTTTTCAAATGAAGACAACATCAAACGCATGTTAAACTATTTTTGAGGCAAGCTAGAAAACAAGTGCATGTTGTGTAATGTATTACCTTTTAAAATTTTTCATCTTTAATAAAGATTAAAGTTTAAAATATCAGTAATTGAAACAAGAGGCCCATGGGCCTTAACGCTCACCTGAAGATCTGTCCAATGTTGTTTGCAAAGTGCAATAGACAATATATTAAGTACAGAAACTTTATAAGTTTCCCAAGTTAAGAACTCCCACAAAACTTAATCAGAAATATATCCACTCACTTTTCATTTATAAGTAGCTTATATAATATACATGAAGTAACTGTAGTGCAATGAATAATTTCCAAATCATAAATGAATTTCGGTATAATTATGCAGCTATGTCCTTGACCTTTGAACATATATGACCTCGAACCACATATGATTGTCATGTTAATACCTACAATTTTCTAATATACTTGCCTATGCATGACATTAATAGTTTTCAAGATAATTGGCAATTTAAGTCTTCTTCTGCAGCTGTGACCTTGACCTTTTAACATATGATCTTGAACCATATATCAAAATGATTGTCATATAAATACCTCAAATATTCTAATTATATGCCTCTACAAAAATTTAATAGTTTTTAAGATAATGAGCAATTTAAGTTTTTTTTTTTTTGCAGCTGTGACCTTGACCTTTCAACATATGCCTTGAACCATATATCATAATGATCGTTGTTGCAATACCTACAATTATTTTCTAATATACCTGCCTACACAATAAGTTAATAGTTTTCAAGAAATTTTGTAATTTAAGACTTCTTCAATATTCTAATATACCTGCCTACACAATAAGTTAATAGTTTTCAAGATAATTTAGTAATTTAAGATCTTCTTTTGTAGCTGTGACCTTGACATTTCAACATATGCCCTTGAACCATATATCAAAACGATCGTCATGTCAATATCTACAACATTCTAATATACACGCATATACAAAAAGTTAATAGTTTTCAAGATATAGTGACAAATAAATAATTTTTAGCAATTTCCAACCCAGCGCCTGACAATTTCCCCATTTTGAGCCCCATGGCTACCATTCGTGCAAATCTGAAAATAGATGACCAAAGGATAAAATGAAATAACTAAGGTATATCTCTTGTAGATCCAGAGGAGAAGATTTTCAAAGTTTTTCACTCTTTCCCCCTTATGGGGCCCAAGGGGACATAACTCCTTTATTTGTGCAAACCTAAAAGGGCTTCACCCAGGCATGATGGTTACCAAGTTTCATTAAATTTGGTACAGTGGTTTTGGAGGAGAAGATTAAAATGTAAAAAGTTAACGCACGACGCACGACGCACGACGGACGACGGACGACGACGACGGACGATGCACGACGCACGACAGACGACGGACGGTGAACAATCGAAATAGCTCATCTGAGCTTTCAGCTCAGGTGAGCTAAAAATCAGACGTATATATGTAGTTAATTTTTTCAAATGAAGACAACATCAAACGCATTTTAAACTATTTTTGAGTCAAGCTAGAAAACAAGTGCATGTTGTGTAATGTATTACCTTTTAAAAATTTTCATCTAAAAATCAGACGTATATATGTAGTTAATTTTTTCAAATGAAGACAACATCAAACGCATTTTAAACTATTTTTGAGTCAAGCTAGAAAACAAGTGCATGTTGTGTAATGTATTACCTTTTAAAAATTTTGATCTTTAATAAAGATTAAAGTTTAAAATATCAGTAATTGAAACAAGAGGCCCATGGGCCTTAACGCTCACCTGAAGATATGTCCAATATTGTTTGCAAAGTGCAATAGACAATATATTAAGTACAGAAACTTTATAAGTTTCCCAAGTTAAGAACTCCCACAAAACTTAATCAGAAATATATCCACTCACTTTTCATTTATAAGTAGCTTATATAATATACATGAAGTAACTGTAGTGCAATGAATAATTTCAAAATCATAAATGAATTTCGGTATAATTATGCAGCTATGTCCTTGACCTTTGAACATATATGACCTCGAACCACATATGATTGTCATGTTAATACCTACAATATTCTAATATACTTGCCTATGCATGACATTAATAGTTTTCAAGATAATTGGCAATTTAAGTCTTCTTCTGCAGCTGTGACCTTGACCTTTTAACATATGATCTTGAACCATATATCAAAATGATTGTCATATAAATACCTCAAATATTCTAATTATATGCCTCTACAAAAATTTAATAGTTTTTAAGATAATGAGCAATTTAAGTTTTTTTTTTTTTTGCAGCTGTGACCTTGACCTTTCAACATATGGCCTTGAACCATATATCATAATGATCGTTGTCGCAATACCTACAATTATTTTCTAATATACCTGCCTACACAATAAGTTAATAGTTTTCAAGAAATTTTGTAATTTAAGTCTTCTTTTGCAGCTGTGACCTTGACATTTCAACATATGCCCTTGAACCATATATCAAAACGATCGTCATGTCAATATCTACAACATTCTAATATACACGCATATACAAAAAGTTAATAGTTTTCAAGATATAGTGACAAATAAATAATTTTTAGCAATTTCCAACCCAGCGCCTGACAATTTCCCCATTTTGAGCCCCATGGCTACCATTCGTGCAAATCTGAAAATAGATGACCTAAGGATGTTATAAATGAAATAACTAAGGTATATCTCTTGTAGATCCAGAGGAGAAGATTTTCAAAGTTTTTCACTCTTTCCCCCTTATGGGGCCCAAGGGGACATAACTCCTTTATTTGTGCAAACCTGAAAGGGCTTCACCCAGGCATGATGGTTACCAAGTTTCATTAAATTTGGTACAGTGGTTTTGGAGGAGAAGATTAAAATGTAAAAAGTTAACGCACGACGCACGACGCACGACGGACGACGGACGACGACGACGGACGACGACGACGGACGATGCACGACGCACGACAGACGACGGACGGTGAACAATCGAAATAGCTCATCTGAGCTTTCAGCTCAGGTGAGCTAAAAATCAGTCGTTTATATGTAGTTACTTTTTTTTCAAATGAAGACAACATCAAACGCATTTTAAACTATTTTTGAGTCAAGCTAGAAAACAAGTGCATGTTGTGTAATGTATTACCTTTGAAATTTTTCATCTTTAATAAAGATAAAAGTTTAAAATATCAGTAATTGAAACAAGAGGCCCATGGGCCTTAACGCTCACCTGAAGATCTGTCCAATATTGTTTCCAAAGTGCAATAGACAATATAGTTACGTACAGAAACTTTAAAAGTTTTCTCAAGTTAAGAACTCCCACAAAACTTAATCAGAAATATATCCACTCACTTTTCATTTATAAGTAGCTTATATAATATACATGAAGTAACTGTAGTGCAATGAATAATTTCCAAATCATTAATGAATTTCAGTATAATTATGCAGCTAAGTCCTTGACCTTTTGAACATATATGACCTCGAACCACATATGATTGTCATTTTAATACCTACAATATTCTAAAATACATGCCTATGCATGACATTAATAGTTTTCAAGATAATTGGCAATTTCAGTCTTCTTCTGCAGCTGTGACCTTGACCTTTTAACATATGATCTTGAACCATATATCAAAATGATTGTCATATAAATACCTCAAATATTCTAATTATATGCCTCTACAAAAATTTAATAGTTTTTAAGATAATGAGCAATTTAAGTTTTTTTTTATGCAGCTGTGACCTTGACCTTTCAACATATGGCCTTGAACCATATATCATAATGATCGTTGTCGCAATACCTACAATTTTCTAATATACATGCCTACACAATAAGTTAATAGTTTTCAAGAAAATTTGCAATTTAAGTCTTCTTTTGCAGCTGTGACTTTGACATTTCAACATATGCCCTTGAACCATATATCAAAACGATCGTCATGTCAATATCTACAACATTCTAATATACACGCATATACAAAAAGTTAATAGTTTTCAAGATATAGTGACAAATAAATAATTTTTAGCAATTTCCCAACCCAGTGCCTTACAATTTCCCGATTTTGAGCCCCATGGCTACCATTCGTGCAAATCTGAAAATAGATGACCTAAGGATGTTATAAATGAAATAACTAAGGTATATCTCTTGTAGATCCAGAGAAGAAGATTTTCAAAGTTTTTCACTCTTTCCCCCTTATGGGGCCAAAGGGGACATAACTCCTTTATTTGTGCAAACCTGAAAGGGCTTCACCCAGGCATGATGGTTACCAAGTTTCATTAAATTTGGCCAAGTGGTTTTGGAGGAGAAGATTAAAATGTAAAAAGTTAATGCACGACGGACGACGACGACGGACGACGGACGACGACGACGGACGATGCACGACGCACGACAGACGACGGACGGTGAACAATCGAAATAGCTTATCTGAGCTTTCAGCTCAGGTGAGCTAAAAATCAGACGTATATATGTAGTTAATTTTTTCAAATGAAGACAACATCAAACGCATGTTAAACTATTTTTGAGTCAAGCTAGAAAACAAGTGCATGTTGTGTAATGTATTACCTTTTAAAATTTTTCATCTTTAATAAAGATTAAAGTTTAAAATATCAGTAATTGAAACAAAAGACCCATGGGCCTTAACGCTCACCTGAAGATCTGTCCAATATTGTTTGCAAAGTGCAATAGACAATATATTAAGTACAGAAACTTTATAAGTTTCCCAAGTTAAGAACTCCCACAAAACTTAATCAGAAATATATCCACTCACTTTTCATTTATAAGTAGCTTATATAATATATATGAAGTAACTGTAGTGCAATGAATAATTTCAAAATCATAAATGAATTTCGGTATAATTATGCAGCTATGTCCTTGACCTTTGAACATATATGACCTCGAACCACATATGATTGTCATGTTAATACCTACAATATTCTAATATACTTGCCTATGCATGACATTAATAGTTTTCAAGATAATTGGCAATTTCAGTCTTCTTCTGAAGCTGTGACCTTGACCTTTTAACATATGATCTTGAACCATATATCAAAATGATTGTCATATAAATACCTAAATATTCTAATTATATGCCTCTACAAAAAGTTAATAGTTTTTAAGATAATTAGCAATTTAAGTTTTTTTTTGCAGCTGTGTTCTTGACCTTTGAACGTATGACATTGAACCATATATGAAAATGATTGGCATGTCAATACCTACAATATTCTATATATATGCCTCTACAAAAAGTTAATAGTTTTCAAGAAAATTTGCAATTTAAGTCTCCTTTTGCAGCTGTAACCTTGATCTTTGAACGTATGACCTTGAACCATACATGAAAATGATCGTCATGTCAATACCTACAATATTTTTATATACATGGTTATACGAAAAGTTGATAGTTTTTAAGATATAGTGACAAATATGTAATTTTTAGCAATTTCCCAACTCAGTGCCTTACAATTTCCCCTATTTTGAGCCCCATTGCTACCATTTGTTCAAATCTAAAATTAGCTGACCTAAGGATGTTATAAATGAAATAACTAAGGTATATCTCTTGTAGATTCAGAGGAGAAGATTTTAAAATTTTTCACTATTTCCCCCCTTATGGGGCCCCAAGGGGACATAACTCCTTCATTTGTGCAAATCTGAAAGGGCTTTACCCAGGCATGATGGCTACCAAGTTTCATCAAATTTAGTTTGGTAGTGTTGGAGGAGATGATTAAAATGTTAAAAGTTAACGCACGACGCATGACGCACGACGCACGACAGACGACGGATGGTGAACCATCGCATTAGCTCATCTGAGCTTTCAGCTCAGGTGAGCTAAAAAGGTAAATCAAACATAACAACTATGACCATAAAAGAATCCTGACAGCTGGAATTTGTAACACCCAATGGTATATGTACACAATGTGAAATTACCATGTAGACAAACAGTCATCCAATGAAAATTGTTTTAAAAAATGCTTGGAAAGTTTTAATACATTTGAACTTATATCACAGAATTCAACACTGATTATAAAACAAGCACGTTTATATTATTGTTAGTGATTTTAATATGGCAAAACGTCAAACCTCATGGTATCAGAAGGGTCAACAGGAAAATATGGCATGGAAAATCAAAGTTTAAGTACAAATGAACCTACAAAGAAGCAATATTTAAGACTCGATAAGGAAACATATAATACTGTGCCAGAAAGTGATATCTGTGGTGATTTAGATGCTAAAAGGGATTCCACCATGCCTCAACCAGTGACACAGGTTTGCTGCGGCCTAAGGAAACACCCTTGATAGAAGTTGATATTTGCATGGAACAAGATCCAGTTTGTAGGTAAATACATATTGACATTGTCTGACATTCATATTAATGACTTTATTACATAAAACTTGTACTATTGCTATCTTGTTTTAATGTTTCAATCAAGTGTGTTTTTTTAAAATGAATTTCTGATACTTGATTGGAAAAATCAACAAAATTTTGCAATTACTGTAGGAAAGTTTTCAAAAAAGTACATTTTTAATTATATAATACATAAAAAATAATTAAACAACTAAACGAAAAAAAATGGATAGAGTATTGACTTGGTTGGAAAGCCCCAGAAATAACCAAATTTGGAAAAACCATTTAAGAAGTTGAGGCTACTAATAGGTAACTGTGAAAAAGGTTACCTAGAAATGTTACTTTTTTTCTGAAACTTTCACAGGTCGAGCTTACAGTGCTTTACACAGTGTCAATAATAAACGTCCAAATGTACAAGGCAGTAATGTGCAGGTCAACCTGTCAAAGGAACGAAAATGGATAAAATCATAAAACAGTCTCAAAAAACTAAAACAAAATAAGCAGAAGAGGCAAACAAAGCGTTAAAATTATATTAAATTGTATAAAAAATGCAGCGAATGTGACATATAAGAAGAAGTTGACATGTCGGAATTCGAGATCTGAAAACCAAATGACGAATCATTGTGGACAAAAATCAAGAAACAATCTGACCATTCTTATCATAAACTATGATATATAACCTTTTTTAACTGTTTAAAATATACATAATAAAAAAATGGGTGCCAATACATAGCCATGGAAGTTTGCAGTGTGATTGGTCTCCAACACGAGATGAGGGGGTGTATGCATAGTCTGTTATGTCAAAGGTGAGACACATGTAACATCTGGTCAAATGCATCAAAGTAAGGTGCAACTTTCTTCTGGAAGCACATCCAGGCTAGTCTGTGTACTTTCTCGTGCTTCCTGGTAATAAAAGTGCCTATAGGTTATTTGACCATAGCCAGATGCATACCGAGCGCCCCTATACCATGCAATCCATGTGATTTGGTTACATAAAGGAATTTGACTCCAATCTTGCTTGATATTTAGCAAAGAATGCCTCCATTATTATAAAAATATGAACATTTCAAACCTGGAGCACGTGCCATCTTAGCAACATCTCATTTTCAACTTCATTATAGGTACGAAGACTATAAAAAATTCGCCATTGGCTGCAATGTTAAATAGTACAGCTGAATTTTTTTTACTTCTTAATTCATAATACTCGTTGAGCACCATGCATCAATCATGATAAACTGAAACCTTGTACAAGTAAAATCCATACCGGTACATCCAGGCATGACCATGGAATTTTGAATTATCACATGATGAACACATTTGGAGTCAGATCTGCACTGAAAATTATGGCAATTTCATTATAAACAGTTATGATCCAATAAAATCTAATAAAATCTAATAAATATTTATAGATATTTTTATCATTTTTGTTCACCAAAATGTTCTTCACTTGAATAAAGAATTTCAGTAACATGGGAGATGACAATAATAACCAATCACAATCTGCCAAAGTCAGTTTTCCTCATTACTTACAACAAATGGATGTTTTATAGTCTTCATACCAGTAGTAAGTGTAATAAAGCCAATTTATAAAAATAACGGGGAAATAACTGACCATAACAATTATAGAGCTTCTACGTTACTCAGTTGTTTTGGTAAATAATTTACTTGGATATTAAACAAACGACTCACTACTCATGCTGAAAATATCAATTCAATGTCAGTGTTTCAGTCAGGATTTCGTAAATGTTACTTCACAACGATTTTTTTTTAAACATCATTGTTTAATTGAGTGGAATGGAGTAATGGTGTTTTACGCGCCAGTAAAGATTCTTTCATTTATTTTAAGGCAGTCAGTTCTGGGATGGTGGAGGAAACCAGAGTGCCTAGAGAAAACTACCGATCGTCGGCAAGTGAACTGACAAACTTTCTCACACTAGGATCTGTCTCGAGTGGGATTCCAACCCAGGTGTTGAGAGGCACTGTGTTTTGATTAAGTGAGATATTGTTTATTCAAAATAATAAAAAATATTGTGTACTTTTGTAAATTTTCGTAAGTGTTCAATACCGTTTGGAGATAAAGTTTATGACTATAATTGCAGAAAAAAAGTCAAATAAATGGAAAATGTTTTAATATAATAAAACTATGTATTAATGGGATTAAATCATGTGTAAAAATTGTAGAAGAAACGTCAAATTATTTTATATGCAATGTTGGAGGAAGGCAAGGTGAAAATTTATTTCCTTTTTTAATTTTAACGACCTGAAACTTATCTAAAAGTAACAAAATGGATTTGCGAACTGTAACAAATTTGTAAGGTCAAATGCTAATTATACTATAATTATTCTTGAAATTAATCAGAAATGTAAGTTGCTATTAATATATTTATACAGTATTGTGATGGATGGGAATTGGAAGTCAATATTCCAAAAATCATAATTAAGAAGTTTTCAAAACAAAAATCAATTATTAGTTCGAAATATAAACATAAATATGTAGATGAACATTATAAGGAAATTGTGTAGCTGAAAGCATAACAAGTATAAAAATACAGTTTTCTTATTCTGACTGAATTGTTTAACACTTTGACAAATAAAGATGTCTTCTTTCGAAAGGTCTTCAATACATGGAGGCTCAACCTTTACTTTTGGACAGAAATTTCAGAGTAATTATGGATTCTGTTGTAGAGTATGCTAGACGCTGGGCTAAATTTGAAGACGTGGAGCTTGATACTTGATTCAACTTGATAAGGGCAATTAGATGTTTCATAAAGACAAAGATTGTCAAACTTAATAGTCTATGAGTACTAAACCTTCCTTATTGCACAGTGTCCTTGAGGTTTCAGCAATCCTAAGAGACATACATAATAAATACGTTGTTGTCCTAGCTTTCAACAACATTATTTTCGTTTGTAAGTAATTCTACCTTAAATGTCTTATTAAAGAGCTTGCTTTTGATCGTATATCAGAGAATTGTACTAATACCAAAACCAATTTTTCCAAGGGTGAAGATCTTTCCAATCGTGAGGAAATCTTGAGTCGTTCTGTATCAATTTGAAACAGGATGAACTTGGCATTCATTATTTTTATTGGATTCAAAAACTTCACAAAAATCCATACAAGGAAAGATATATAGCAGGTTCCTCTAAATGTACTACTCAATCATTATATGTAATTCGAACACAAATTTTGTAGTCGTCAAAGATGGAATAAAGACTTATTCAGAAAAAAGTCTATTTTACATCTGGCATCAACCAAAAATCAATCCACTTCTCAAAAATTCTAATGAACAATTGGAACATCTTGTTTTTAATACTTTATCTTCGGTTAAAAAATAAAAACTTTTATTTTTTTCTACACTAAACAGTCTTTGTCTCATTTTTCAACTTTTTAAAAAATATCTTTCTTGTTTCCATAATATGTTTTTTTCAAATATTTCTACAACCTTGCCTCTATCACCAATGTGTTTGTTAACACAATACTCTATCTTTAGTAAACACAATTCTCTGGTGTAATTATGATAATAACCTATAGTTTCTGTTGAAGTTTCTACATTTTTCTTTTAAGAATGTCAATCTCCTAATTACTACCTATTGATGCTGATGAAATTGAATTTTCGGAAGGACTCTCGAGATTTCAAGTATGACCATGGTAACCTCATGAATAACAATTAAGGAATTTAGCGGTCGTGGTATTTCAGTTGAAAGAGCACTTGCCTATAGTGCAGGAGGTTCCGGATTCGATGCCCGGCCCGACCCTGCATTTTTCGTCTTCCTGTTACAGTTGCCATAAGTTTATGCTGTGGCAATTTGTCCCTATTTTAGGTTCCTATTCTCGTATTTTGATGCTTCTTTTTCAGACTATTGTCGTGAATTTACTACTGACACCAGAATTATATCTTTGTGCAGCAGATTTTTCGTCTTTTCAATGGTTATTTTATAGCAGCATGTTCACAAAATCCTAACCAAAGTTTTGGTTTAGTCGATGATTCATTAGATATCAACCCATGTCAACCTTTATATCAGAACAAAATAATTTACAAAGAACGCGAAAAATACCACTACAAATTCTCTCTCTCTCTCTCTCTCTCTCTCTCTCTCTCTCTCTCTCTCTCTCTTAAAATTAAAAAAGACAAATAAATCAATGTTGGCTCTTTAAGTTTAAACATGCCACATAAGTACAAGTCTTTTGTCTAAAAACGTTGAAGATTAACGGGAGACGCCAATAAATATTTTTGACAATGCTTTTGATTAAGATGAGATTTCGGCTTAATTAAATCTTATGTTTAAAAAATGATAACTCCGTTAATTTATGGGATGTCAACTGATGTTTAAAGTTATATTTTGTTGAAACGGTATATTAATATTATGTTAATATAATATCGGTTATAAAGAGTCGTGTTACGTTGGTTGAGGAACCTGGGGATATTTAGCAAGCCATAAAAAAAAAAACTGCTCGAATTTGATATGATCATAGGCAGTGATTTTCGGTTCATTGAATATTGTATGCGTCACATAACAATTTTCAGCTATTGGTTCTTATTATTCTCCAGGATTAATCCAAAAACAATTTATGTGATGTGTTAGTAAGCAAATGTAATGTTTCTGATCACCATTGTGCTTCTGAGAGTGCCAGTACATTAGCGACCTTTAAGTTTGCAAGTTAACAATGCAGGCTACACAGTCAAATGATCTGAGCCAATCTGTAAAGGCGCATGACAGGAATAGAGGCTACAGGTTCACCACTTGGTTACAGCGGCCCCTATGTTTCGACAAACTATTGGTCAGTCTAAGCTATATCACGTGATCATAGTACAATTGGCTACTTTCCTTATTACATTAACTAAGCATAATAAATTAGCGTGGTTATTTTTTTAATCATTAATAAGCTAGAGATACGATATTATTCTCGGACAGTAAGGCGATTAAACAAAATTAACCAAACTTGTTGCGCGTATAAAATAATACAATAGTAAATCGAATTTACTTTTATGATGAGAGCTACTATCTAAAACCGACTAGAATTCACAATCTACAGAGTAATGACTACTTCTCAGTTTCTACTTGATGCATATATTGTTCTTAAACTTTCAGCAAAAAATCTGTAATTCTTTTAAAATAATGAAGACTATCATAGGTCATTCGATCAGATGTTTAGTCAGATGTTTTTAATATCACCGCAGCGCATTCAAAAGAATTACTTAAGTCATTCCTACAAAAACATCAAATACAAAAATCACTATTATGAAAATTAAAATAAGAATTTCTAGATAACAAACTTATGTGACATACATTGTATTTGATTTGGTTAACTGACTAACAAAATATGACATTGTGCAATGTAGTATTTGCCTTACTAACATAACATTTTACAATTGTACATGGCCTGGAAATAGACAAAGATGCCAAGTATGAAAATTAAAACCAATCAGATAACTTAAATACTGATCAATGGTCATTTGGTTAGTTAATATTTACATGGTTGATAAATACCGTTCACTCAATACAGTGTTTACTATTTCCTGTCATAAATTATTGGAATCTCGGGTTGCACTTTAAAAGAATAATGAGTATTATAACCTCAAAGTTCAATATCTATAGAGTTTTATTCTTGCAAACATATAAGATATACTCGTAATAAACCAATTTGGATTCGATCCTTCCAGATACAATTTTGATTAAATAACTAAAACAAATATGTTTTGAGGAATCCGATAAAGAATAAATAATTTACTATCAGGCCCATAGGTCTTTATGCTCACCTGATGATATGTTTAAAATTGTTTGCAAAGTGCAACAATCAATATATTAAGTATAAAAAGTTTCCCAATTTTCTAAGTAAGGAACTGTTGAAAACTTGATCCGAAATATCTAGTCACATTTCATAAGTAACTATTTTGCATGCATTAACTGTAGTATAGTAAATTATTTCCAAATCATTAACAATTTCATTTATAAAGCTATTATCTTTGAACCTTTTACCTTGAAATATAAATCAAAATGATTGTCATATCAATATCTAAGATATTCTTATACACATGTCTAAACAAAAAGCTAATAATTTCAAGATAAATAGCAATTTAGGTATTCATATGCAGCTATATCCTTGACCTTTTAACCTATAACCTTGTATAATATATATAAACATTTTCGACAAATCAATACCATCAACATTCTAAAATACATGCCTATATAAAAATTTAAAGTTTTTAAGATAATTAACAATTTCAAACTTCCTTTGCTGCTATATTTATCTTTGAACATATGATCTTAAATCATATATCATTTAAAACTCAAATATACAAGTCCTTATCCAAATCAAAATCCCAAAAACAAAGTAAAAACTTTGAAAGCTGGCAAATTCAGTTATACACGTGAACTTCCATCAAGGAAGTGAGACTGGGTGCCTCGGAAGGGTAAGCACCTCCTGTCTAGCTAGCTACACCCGTCACGTGCAAGTCAATTTTGAAAATGAAAGGTACAAACAACTATAGAAAGTCAAATATAAGTTTGGATACAGTGACTACATATTTATCAACAATATTAATTAGCCTATGCTTGTAATATTCTTGCGTCAACAGTTTTATTGTTAGCAGTTTGCGTCGATGTAGAATGTCCCCATAGTGGGAACAAGCTCTACCATAACGTATTAACTGAGAAACATATACACAATAGGCAGGAGAAACAGGGAATACTTCATTTATACAGATCAAAAAGGCCTATACCCAGGCATGATGCTGACCAAGACAACAAGACATGTCTTCGTCGTTTAGCTAAAAACAAAAAAAGTGCCAAGTGGCGGGAATGTTTTCAAAAAGTGGCCAGCTTGCACTAAACATTCACCTGTCATTGATCAGTGGTTAAATACAAGCAATAGCACATAGACGGATATAATAATAAAACACAAACATACCAGTCCTTGTCAAAATCACATTCCCAAAAACAAAGTGAAAAATTGGAAAGCTGGCAAATTCAATAATACACGTAACTTCCATCAAGACAGTGAGGCCGGGTGCCTCGGAAGGGTGAGTACCTCCTGACTAGCTAGCTACATCCGTCACGTGCAAGTCAATTTTGACAATGAAAAGAACATGGAACTATAGTAAGTCGAAGATATCCAGTATAAGTTTGGATACAGTGACTACATACTTATCAACAATATTCTGATGACGGTCATAAAACTTTTTAAGGGCCTTGATTAGGCATGCAATATTCTTGCGTCAACAATTTTATTGTAAGCAGTTTGCTTCGTTGTAGAAAGTCCCCATAGTGGGACCATAACCATAACGTTTTAACTGTGAAACATATACACCGTACGCAGGAGAAGCAGGAATATTACTGCAAAGAAACGGAAAGTTGACAATAGACAAATTAAAGTTATCACGTTTGTCGTATAGCTTTAGATGTAACCCTTCGTGGATGTAATTATTGAGGTATAAGTCCAAACATGAAGCATACCATTAAGAATCCGTAGAAACAATAGCCATGGATGAATATTAACAACAGCACATGGACAAACAGAAAGTACACAAAACAATATATGGACAATATTATTGAGACATACAGACAAAAATTAATTGCAAAAACACAACCATTGATAATCTATCTTTCTACCTATTGAAAGTAGTTTAGAGATTGTATTATATTTTGCTTCATGTTGGTGTTAGCTTTGCAAAAATATAATTTTCAGTGATAGGCAATACTATACACGAGACATAAAAATAAGAAATTACTTAATTCAGTTGTCAAATTCGAGCAAATTCTTTATCCATAGCAATCTGTCCTTGAAGTTGGAAATGTGGTATTTTTCAAGTTTGTTCTGTCAGGTATTTGATGTAAGATTTACTGTTTTATAAGACTGCAGTTATTTTTCTCAACATTAGGGTTGCAAATCCTGTGGTTTAGCTGCGGTAAAGAAATATTAGGTTGCAAAAGCAAAAGATAACGTTGCAAAATATTCAATTCAGGGTTATAAAATTTTCTAACATAATAGCAGTTTGATTGGTTTGTTTTCTACTAATAGTTACTTTCTTGCAACTTAGTCGTTTTTGCAACTTAAACTTCATGTTAGCAAACTGTATGCAACTTCAAAAAATCATATGCAACTTAAATGTTATTTTTCCAATTTAACCAGATTTCATGAATGCAAATTAATTTTATTTATGCAAGTTAGAAATTCATGTTTGCCACTTCATTAATTTTAACAAGGAGTAACTTTTTGCGAATGGTAAGATGTAGAATGTAAATATGTCTTTCCTAAAGGAATAGAATCTGAAAATGTCTTCACATTTGGTTGAATATTTTTGAAGGTATTGCATTTTTGTGCAACAAAAAAGGACTTGATTCAATTGCCAAATTTGACTGGTGGTCAGTTCCATAGCTGAATACTCTTTTCAGTAATAATGGAGTATGCCCAAATGTTTATTTTAAGGTATTTTATTTAAGTTTAACTGTTAGATGAGATAGTAGAAATTGTTCATAAATTAGATTACAGATCCAGCGATTTTGCTGCGGTTAATAAATTTAAGTTGCATCAACACAACTATTGACAATACATATTTTAAGCTGTTTGCAGTAGTTTTGTGGTCGTTGGAATTTTTTTACGTTTGTGTTAGCTGTGGATAATAAAAATGTACAGTGACAGGCAATGCTATACACAGATATTTACACAAAAAATAATTTGAAATCAATTGTCAAATTCCAACAATTTCTTAATGCATAGCAATTTGTATTTTAAGATAGAAATGTGGTAAGTTCGAGTTGGAGATTTAATATAATATTTACGGTTTTATAAAATTAGGATAATTGCTCTCAAAATTAGGTTGCACATTCTGTGGTTTAGCTGCATTTACGACATATTAGGTTGTAAAAGAAATAGATTAAGCTGCAAAATATTCCATGAAGGGTAATAAACTTTACCTTACATGTTTGAAACTTATTCTCTCATGTAAGCAGCTTATTGTTTCTTGTCTACAAGTTATGGTTACTCTTTTTGCAAATCTTTTCCGTAATAATAGTGTATGCCAAAATGTTTATGTTAAGGTATTTTATTTAAGTTTTACGGTTTGATTAGATTGTTGAAATTGTTCTTAAATTAGATTCATATCCAGCGATTTTGCTGCGGTTAATAAATTTAAGTTGCATAAACACAACCATTGACAATACATATTTTTAGCTATTTGCAGTAGTTTTTTTGTCGTTGGATGTTTGATTTACGTTTGTGTTAGCTGTGAAAATAAAAATATACAGTGACAGGCAATGCTATACACAGATATTTATACAAAAAATAATTTGAAATCAATTTTTAAATTCTAACAATTTCTTAATGCAAAGCAATTTGTATTTTAAGATGGAATGTGGTAAGGTCGATTTTAGGTATTTAATATAATATTTACGGTTTTATAAAATTACGATAATTGCTCTCAAAATAGGTTGCACATTCTGTAGTTTAGCTGCAATTAGGACATATTAGGTTGTAAAAGAAATAGATTAAGCTGCAAAATATTCCATGAAGGGTAATAAACTTTACCTTACATGTTTGAAACTTATTCTCTCATGTAATCAGCTTATTGTTTCTTGACTACAAGTTATGGTTACTCTTTTTGCAAATCTTTTCCGTAATACTAGTGAATGCCAAAATGTATATGTTAAGGTATTTTATTTTAGTTTTTCGGTTTGATTAGATAGTTGAAATTTTTTTTAAAACATAGGTTGCAGATCCTGCGATTTTGCCGCGGATAGAAAATTTGATGTGCAAAAACACGACCATTGACAATACATATTTGTACCTATTTGAAGTAGGCTGGGGGTTGTAAAAAATTTTAATTACGTTTGTGTTTGCTCTGGAAAAATATAAATTTTAAGTGACAGGCAATGCTATACATGAGATCTTTATACAGAAAATACTTGAATTCAGTTGTCAAATTCGAGCAAATTCTTAATCCATAGCAATCTGTACTTAAAGTTGGAAATGTGGTATTTTTCAAGTTCGTTCTGTCAGGTATTTGATGTAAGATTTACTGTTTTATAAGACTGCAAATATTGCTCTCAACATTAGGTGGCACATCCTGTGGTTTAGCTGCGGTAAGGAAATATTAGGTTGCAAAGCAAAAGATAACGTTGCACAGTATTCAATCCAGGGTAATAAAATTTCCTACCATGAAAGCAGTTTGATTGTTTTCTTTTCTACTAATGGTTATTTTTTTTGCAACTAAATCGTTTTTGCAACTTAAACTTTATGTGAGCAAACTGTATGCAACTTCGAAAAAATCATAGATGCAACTTAAATGTCATTTTTGCAACTTAACCAGATTTCATAAATGCAATTTAATTTTATTTATGCTAGTTAGAAATACATGTTTGACACTTCATTATTTTAGATCAGGAGTAATTGTTTGACATATGGTAAGATGTAGAATGTAAATATGTGTTACCTAAAGGAATAAAATCGGAAAATGTCTTGATATTTGGTTGAATATTTTTGACGTTATTCAACACAAAAGGACTTGATTCAATCGGTTTGATTAGATTGTTGAAATTGTTCTTAAAATTAGATTGCAGATCCTGAAATTTTGCCGCGGATACAAAATTTCAGTTGCAAAAACACGACCATTGACAATACATATTTGTACCTATTTGATGTAGGCTGTGCTTTGTCGAAAGTTTTAATTACTTTTGTGTAACCTGTGGAAAAATATCAAATTTAAGTGACAGGCAATGCTATACATGAAATTTCATACGGAAAATACTTAAATTTAGTTGTCAAATTCGAGCAAATTCTTAATCCATAGCAATCTGTACTTAAAGTTAGAAAAGTGGTAATTTTCAAGGTCGTTCTATCAGGTATTTGATGTAAAATTTACCGTTTTATCAGACTGCAATTATTGTTCTCAACATTAGGTTGCACATCCCGTGGTTTAGCTGCGGTAAGGAAATATTGGGTTGCAAAAGCAAAAGATAACGTTGCAAAAAATTCTATCAAGGGTTATGAAATTTCCTGACCTGTTAGTAATTTGATTGTTTTGTTTTCTACTAATGGTTACTTTCTTGCAACTTAATCGTTTTTGCAACTTAAACTTCATGCTAGCAAACTGTATGCAACTTCAAAAAATCATATATTTAAATGTCATTTTTGCAACTTAACCAGATTTCATGAATGCAGTTTAATTTTATTTACGCAAGTTAGAAATTCATGATTGCCACTTCATTGTTTTAAACAAGGAGTAATTTTTGGGTTAGGGTTAGGGTTAGGGTTAGGTTTAGGGTTAGGGTTAGGGTTAGGGTTAGGGTTAGGGGTTAGGGTTAGGGTTAGGGTTAGGGTTAGGGTTTAGGGTTAGGGTTAGGGTTAGGGTTAGGGTTTAGGGTTAGGGTTAGGGTTAGGGTTAGGGGTTAGGGTTAGGGTTAGGGTTAGGGTTAGGGTTAGGGGCCGTTGTGGATTCCGTAACCTCAAACGTGAATTATCGGCCAACTGTGTTGATTTTGTAACCTGAAATTAAAAAAAAGTTGTAACCTATGTTGATTTTGTAACCTAAAGTTTCAAAAGCCACGACGAAAAAAAATCGGAGTGGATAAAGTAACCTGATTTGCTTTGTGATTTGAAAATGTAACTTGACAAAAATTTTGTAACTTGAATTTTTGAAATTTAATTATGTCTAAAGTTTTCTATATATGACCATGATTTTAACACTGCCGATGATTTCAGTTCATTGCCGAAAATTTAAAAGCCAATATTTATTTTTTTCTGTGATGTTACTCTGAAGTTACAAAATCAACGTATAAGTCTTAATAGCATGTTCGATTATTCGATTTTTTGGTAATTTGTCGTAAGTTCTTACCCCAAAAATCATCTTGATTATTATCTGAACTTATTGAAACCGTTGTCCCGATATTTTGATATTGGACTGTCTATAGATAAAAAAGCCAAGTTAAAGCGAAAGGAAGAGAGGTATGTAATTCATGACAATTGAGGCCTATTCTTATAGCAAACGACGTCTACTATGTTTGTGTCCTCTATGGGTATTATGTGCTGGGTGTTTCAAGTGAAATCAGTAGTCAGTGCGAACAAATGTGGTCTCATTTTCCATGCACTGGAAATGGCGTGTTGAATCGTGTACGTTTATATTGCTACCTTGAAAAACAGACGGCTGAATAGATAGAAAGATAGATGAATATTTTGATTGATAGATAGGTAGATAGATAAAGAGATAGGTGGAATATATGAAAATTAACATACACAAACACTGGTAATTAACACCAAATTTTTTTTTTTACTATTTTCGGCTATTTTCCGAAATGTGCACATATGGCACTCAGAATTTAGCAGGTATTTGTTCTATTTTTACTACTTACTACATGTCCAGTAGTAAAACTTTGTTTCTTTTCTTTATTGAGACAGAGAGAGAAAGAAGTAAAAGTACATGGTAGATGCATAGTGTTACAGATATTATTTTATTAAATTATCCTTAAAGTCAAAACTACCTGTAGTTAATGAGTTACAGTAATTTATTTTTTATTTTTTTAAGCCAAAACTACTTATATAATTAAATTAGGCCAAAATTATCCCTCATGGTACCTCTTAAGAGTCAATCTCTGTATGTTCAGTCCACCTATTTTCCAGTCATCATTTTTGTAGGGTCACTTGTACTATTATGTAAAAGTTTGAAGTCCAGTTTTCTTGTTTGTCAACTAAGTAGTTGAAGTCTGTGAGTGCATGGAAATTTTGTTGGATGAATGATTTTGATGGTTTAAAATTAGGTGTGAAAGTGCATTTGGAGTGCAGAATATTATGGTCAGAAAGAATGACAGGTGGTAAAATTAAAGGAAGTTTAGAAGATGAGGGTAGTGGGAGTACTGAAAATCAATATAAATTATTTTATTTAAAATTGAGTTAAACTTTATCTAACTAAAATTTATTTTTTACAACAAAAGTAATTACTTTGTCTTTAAAATATTTAAATCTGCAAATTCTGCATTAGGTGCTATATTGAGTTTAGGTGAAATATTTGAGATGTTTTTGTGATATAATGTGATTTGTGGAATATGATTTTGAAGAGATTTATTTAACAATTATAATGACTGATGAGATAATGTCATATTATATAATTGAAGGGTCAATTATAATTCAATGAGTTTATTGAGCACCATATTAGGAACCTTTTGTTTTATTTGGAAATTTAAAATAATAATAATAATAATAATAATAATAATAAATTTAGTCAATTAAAATTTCAAAATTCTTAAAAACTGCTTTGTTTCTGATAATTTTAGTTTGGCTTTAAAACCTAGTCAGAGGAAATTATGAATTTGATCAGTAGAAATAAAATGAGAAGAAATTCCAGATTAATGTGATGAACCTGCAAATATTTAACTTTGATGTGAAGAATTATGAGATTAGCGTATGTTATGTAATATGTATGGTGAACAGATAATGTCAGTAGTGTAGTTTGTGATCTGATTAAAGTAAATTGTAACTGAAAATGTATTGGTGAAAATTAGAGAACTAACTGTGTAATTTGGAAAGAAGTGGAAATTGAAATTGAATTGTGATTATATTTTGTGAAATTGAATTGTGAATAGATGTGATGATGAACTACGACCTTGAACTTTGTTGATTTGACATTGTGATAAAATTGTGAATTAGATTGTATTCTCAAATGTATTTGTTACCAGAATCGGTTGGAAATTGCTAATAATTATTGATTTTTTTTTAATTTTTGTGTTGAGTTTTTTTTTTGAACAAATTGTTGCCAATTTACTGAGCCATTGGTAACACATTGATAGATGAAATATATGGACATTCATAGAGACTCCCACTTTTAACTAACCCCTAACTAATGTTTGTACTATTTCTGTCTTTTAATGATATGGCCAGTTTTGCTACCAAAAACATGGGACGCTACCTTTTCCAGGATTACCTGTCTCATTCCCGTTTTTTGCGAGTGAATAATATATACTAGAGTAGAGTGGAGTAATGGTGTTTTACGCCCCAGTCAAGATTCTTTCACTTTTTTCGAGGCGGTAAGTTCGGGAATGGTGGAGGAAACCGGAGTGCCCGGAGAAAACCACCGACCTTCGGCAAGCGAACTGACAAACTTTCTCACACTAGGCTCTGTCCCGAGTGGGATTCGAACCCAGGCAATGAGAGGCACTGTGATCCGTAAGCTCGCGCTTTAGACCACTCGGCCACCGAGGCCCCCAATATATACTAGTATATATATATTACATAGACAGATAGGTAGACAAAATATATTGACATTTACAAATGTCCCTCTCTTATTTGTTACTATTTATCAAGTTATATATATTTGTTACTATTTATTAAGTTAAAATATAGATTTTGACCTGATAAATTGTACATGTTTGTTTATAAAGTTTGAATTGCATGTGTTGAAAGGGGAGCAGTTTAACAACCGCTTGAAAGGGTGCCATCAATGTTTTCAGTAACCCTAGCCTAACCCTTGATTGTGGATTTAGTAACTTAAAGTTTTAAAAGAAACGTCTTGTAAAATGTAACTCAATGCGAAATAAGTAACTTCAAGTGAATTTTGTAACCTTAAGTTACTTAACCCACATTGACAATCTGATGCTGATTTGTAACCTTACGTGGATTTTGTAACCTTAGGTTACAGTATTAACTGAACTCAGATGTTCATATTTTAACCAAATGTCGATTACGTAACTTATAGTTACAAAATTCAATTGGAGCATACAATTTTTATCTGAAGTACTTTAAGTGTCTCAATATTTCGATGCAATTGAGTATATAAAGAACCGAAACAACTACTGAAAACACCTGTTCTGGTTATAAACATTTCTCGATACAAATTAGTTCAGACTGTGATTTTTCCTTTTCTATACATCAATATACCGGTTCTCCTGCTTATCTTGTATTTGTTTCCAAATAAATACGCTATTGTAGAGCTTGTTCTCACTACAGGTACTTTGTACAACGAGGCAGGCTGCTCGGAGATAATTTATTGAACAGGGGTATTGTTAGTCTAGGCTCATCAAAGCCCTCAAAAAGTTTTATTGGTCTTCTGGACTGCGATTCCGGCATCGATTAGTATGTTTTTTATTAAACACTATGTCTCAATAAAAGTGAATTTGATATCAAACAGTCTTCATGAATACTGTTTTGTGAATGCTTCAATGTAAAATCGTAATGATCGAGCAGTAATAACATATTCAATCGCAATTTAAAGTATTTTATTGAAAATTCGTATTTTCATTACATACAAGCGTCACAGACATGGTGTATGAATCTCGATATATATGAGTGTTGAGTAATGGTGTTTAACGTCCCAGTCAAGAATATTTCACTTATATCGAGACGTCGCTAGCTATAGGCGTAAGTGCAGAAATTTTGCCTGTGCGTTGCGCTGATGGCATTATACAGCAGGGTTCTTTATCGTGCCATGCTGCCATGACACGGGACCTCGTTTATTTTAAGTTCCCATCCGAAAGAACCGTGACTTTCATATCGTAATGCCGAGTGCTTGGCGAAAGAACAGTCACTACACACTTTTAAGTCTTGGGTCGAACCCACGACCTTCCACTTACGGAGCGAGCACTCTACCAACTGAGCTACCGCAGTGGCCTCGATATATATGTAATATTCTTGACTTGGACTTAGGGTTTGCTAGATTGAAAACAATACGGTAAATCGCTGCAATTAAATTCATAAAAAAACAGAAGATGGTAGTTTTCTGGAAAGCATTTATTTTCAATCAAGTACTTATTTTTTGTATTTGAACAGATCTCTTCTGAATGTTCGGACTCTATCTGCAATTTTTTTGCCTGCCATTTTGCCAAACTGCTTCCTTGATCTGTCTAAGAATAGCCGACCCTCTTCTGTCTCTTCGAGAGCGTATACAACATCTCCTTGGCGTATAGGTCTATCCAAATCTCTAATTATTGCCTTGCAACTACTTTCGATTATATCTTGTTCCTCCTTGCTGAAGGCCCTTCTTCCATGACTTCCATGACTACTTTGTGATAATGGTACAAAATCAGTGTCTTCTTCTTCCATTGAAATTTCCGCCTCTATCGCTCTTTGGCTTTCGGACTTTACCACCGGTTTAACTTTTATATAGCCTTCCTTTGGTTCATCAACTTTTTTGACACTTAACTCTTTCAATTCTGTTACTTTATCGTGCGGCAGAGATTTAATGGTAGGTTCTGGAAACAATTCGTTATCAGGACTTGTCATCTGATTCGACATAACTTGGCTAATTTCTTTGGAAATTTCAACTACCTTCTGTTTCTTTTCTCTCAAAGAATAGAACTTATCCGCTGTTGAAGGCATATGGGTCATGTGTCTTGCAAGCGCCAATCTTGATTGTGGCCGTAGTTCTCGGAATCGTGTTACAACAGCCTTTCTAATCTTAGTAAATGAGACAGCTTGTTTTCCTCCTGCTTTATTCCATACACGATTAATGAGTTTGTTTATTTGAGAACTATCCATCTCCTTGCCAGGCCATTGTAAAAAAAGGGGTGCATCTGGCGCAAGAAGTGTTGTTTGATTTTCAATTTGAAGTAGCGGCAACTTCCGTCTGGCTTGCAAATAACAATTAACCATGTCTGAAAGCTCTTTTGTTAAAACCAATTGGCAAGGATGCAGGTATCCGGTCTTATGTTTCAAAACATTGCAAATAAAACTGTCTTTTTCTTTCATCCTGTTTGCAAATCCTTGTAATGACAATCCAAGTATCGCACCACACCTCTGTGCATTATTTATTGCAATGGTTAGCGCAATAAACCCCACAACCAAATTAAAATCTGCTTGTGTTAATTTTGTTTTCTGTTTAAGAATTTCCCATACTAAGCTTTTGATATTCGATGTTCTGAAATTTTCAAATTTTTCAATAGATAACATTTCATCAGAATCACGGATCATGACTTCTACGTTTCTTTCTTTACTTTTTTTCTTAAGTCTTTTTAACCACATTTTTCGCCTGGTGTTTAACTCAGTTAATAGCGTTGGTTTGATGAGCTTCCTCATACTAAGATACGACCAAAAGTCATGCAGAGTGCTTAAATATGCCTTTACAGTTCCAGGCTGCTTATTTTTTACACATTCGTCCAGCCACAATTTAGCTATTCTGTCAGAATTAGTGATATTACCATTTCGAAAAAGACCCTGTGGATCAACCGCCTTCCATATAACCAACAGTTGTGAACATTGTTGATCTGCGTGTTTGATGTTCAAGTTCCTTTCTCCTGATCTACAAAAAGCGTTGTATTCTTTCAATGCCGGAACTGAAAAGCAAATAAAATACAAAATAATTATACAAAACTGGATTTCGGATAAAAAAACATCGCTTTTTAACACCCCCCAACGAAGTAAGGGGGTATACTGAATCACCTTGTCCGTCAGTCTGTTCGTAGTCACAATTTGTCTGAAGTTTAATTCAGTTACCTTTGATCTAATTTTTCTGAAACTATGCACATATGTTAGGCATCATAAGAACCTGTGGACTTGCAGTTATCAGTTTGATCAGATGAATTTTGTGGATTTATTGCCATTTCCAGACTAAGAAATTTTCAAAAGTACATTTTGGTCACACATATTATTGTCCGAAGGTTTAGTTAATTATGTATGATCCAGTTTTTCAGAATCTCAGCTCAGACGTTAAGAATCGTAATTTTCAGGCATTGAACTTCTGAAAAAAAATTACTTGAAGTTTTACTCAATTAATTCCCATACAATTATTCTGAAACTATGCATAGATGAGAAGCATCATAAGAACCTATCGATCAAAATTCTAAACCAACAATCAAGAGCAGGTGGTATTTGTCTTCTTCAGAGACAGTTCTAGTTATATCTTGAAAATGTTTATCATTACAAATTTTGAATTGTTATTCTGAGACTTTTTTTCTCTTGCTGCAAAATTAAAATATTTTTGTGAAGAATGCATGTTATAATTACTTTATATAATTCAGCAAATATTGATGTGCATGTCATCGTGACTTTATTACAAATTCAAATAATATTCGTATTTCTTCTAATCGTAACCAAATGTGGATTATGTAACCTTAAGTTACTGTTTCAATATTGTAGCATAATGTGTGTTGTGTAACCTCAGATGGATTTTGTTACCATAAGTTATTGCTTTTATTTTGTACCTCAATGTGGAATATGTCACTTCACGTGTATTTCGTAACTTTAAGTGACAGTATCAACTTACCTCATATGTTGATATTGAAATCGTGTGTAAATTATGTAACTTTTAGTTTAATAATCCAACCACACTTTATGCCGAATGTGTTTAACCTTTGCTTGTGCAACTGAGATGAATTGAATAGTGCAATTGAGATTTACCTGCTCGCCAGTTTTTAATTTCTCTCCGCTTTGGCCAAGACCGTGTCAATGTTTTTGGAATATGCCACTTCGCAGTTTTTGTTTTATCTGTTGATTTAAGCACTGCTTTTCCAATTGGTTTTATAGTTACCCCTTCCACCATTATTTCTTCTTTAGTAAACACTTTCTTTTCTTTTACAAGGTTAGTGACAATGTCTGCTTGTCTATTGTTTTCGGTCTTGTGTTCTACCCTACGTAGTCCTAATGCCAATAGTAAAACTACAACATAAAGATTAAAATAAGACTTTTAATCTATTATAATTAGACATGTCAGGTATTAGCATAAAATGAATTAATTTTTTGTTCTTATAAATCTCTTCCCTTGTTGAATATAACAAAATTCAATGTCACAAAAATAGGATCATTGTTTGGTAGATCTCATATTTGTGGATTGCTTGGTCTCATTTTCTATTATTTATAAAATGTTATGTTTTATTTTATGTGGCAATTTGTTATAAGTGCATCTAATTCGGTTGCGATCTAAAACATTTATCGTTTAATTTACCCTTACCATTCAAGTCTTCTTCTGTGTCGCAAGCACCTACATCAATTCTCTGTTTTTGTGGGTTACCATCTTTCTGTTTGAAAATCGAGTTATCTTTATATTCTGAAACTACTGTAGTACTTGGTTTATGTTCTTCAATCATATCGTCTGTCTGAACAAATTCAGATTGTGCAATTTCTGTGGCTTTAGTCTTTATTAATCTACCTACAAAAAGATTTTACAAAAGTATCGTTAATAGACCATCCATGTATTTTCCGACAGACAGAGTATTTTCGTCTTATCAACCTTTATCCTTGTAAAGAATTTGGTGATTGTCCCTTCAATGATGCAGAAGTAACATCAGGTCTATGTAATCCATATATTTGAACTGTTTGGTCTCGTTTCCATGGAAATTCATGTCTATAACTCGATATTGCAGTACATTTGGAGTCAATCGTATCTAGTTGCAACCTTATATTCTTATCGTTAGAACCTTACCTTGAACCTCTTTTTCTGAATGGAAATCACGTATATTCACTCTCGGTTGGTCTTCATCAACATTTTTGGAAGAAAAGCTAATCTCTTTATATTTTGAACAGGAACTTGGTTTTGTTTCTTCGATCATTAATTCTGACATAATTGTTTCCGAAACTTCTGTGAGTTTGTTCTTTTCTAGTATACCTACAAATCAAAGATTTAAAACAAATTATATATCCTCGATTGATATTTTTCTCATTTTGTTGAATAATCACAACAATGGAAATTATTCCTTTATTACAACTATTTACAACTTCGAACTTTACACCTTATTTGATGATATCCTTTAATGTCACATAAGTAAGAACAGGTCCGGTAACACATATCGATGCCAATTCATTTGTCTATTTTTCATTTGATTATCAAAGTGTTTTGTTTTATTCGGCAATATTTTATGAGGAAAACTTGTTCATCTGCAATCTAATATTATTATCATTTTCTTAATACAGGTCAATTACATCAACTCTCAATCTCTGCAAGTTTGGGCCTTTATCCATTTTTTTTTAAATAGAGCTTATCTCTTTATATTCCGAAGTAGTGAATTTAGTAACAGCATAAAGATTTAATACAATTATGTATTATCGATAGACGTTTAGCGCATCAAACTATTATAGCTTGGCCTTTTGTCCTTTTTATTATGACATTTTGTTGTTTTGTTTTATGACAAAGTTTTATGAGTACACATGGTTTATCTACAGCCTTATATATGTAATTTTCTATCGATATAATTAACTCTTACTTTTAACACCTTTTTCTGAATTCTGGTAAATTTTAATTCTTGTTATAATTTATTTTAATTTCAATGAGCACAGGGGATTTTGTAACGTTAAGTGGCTTTTGTAACCTTACGTTAGTGTCTAATAAAATAATTATGTGGATTTTGTAACGCTACGTGGATTTTGTAACCTGAAGTTGTTGTTTGCTATTATTTATATTTAATTGTGATTGTGTAACGATAAGTTGCTTAAGACACGTTGAAATTGTAACCAATATGAATTAAAAAACTTAAAAGCTACACAATTTCGTTGTAACAAACCTAAATATATATATCAAGTTCAAATCGCATATGTTGCCTAAAGTGTCATTTTGGACCATTCATGTCATGGAAAATAAAATGAAATACAATGGAAGAAATTGTCTGCATATAAGATATTAGGCGTGAGAAACACTTAAAGAAAATGATAATGCAATTTTGTTATAATACTCAACAAATGCAAAAAACTACCAGGCATTCTCAAAATAGATAGTTCTGGTTAATTAAGCATATTAATAGAAAAACAAAGTTTCAGCCAAAATGGAAGAGTCATTAAAAACTTAATACAATTAAAGTGCGTAAACATGGGTCAATAATTGTAAATTTGATGATCGAAGGCCCTAGCAATAGTACTCCATCCACAACACTAATCACTTACTTTAGTACCAAAATTAGGGAATTTATAATCAGTGATCCAAATATGTATTTGTCCTTTCTTGTTTTGTCTTGTCTGGATATATGTATAATTTGCTTGGATTTGGCTTGTTCTAATTTGCAATAGGCTATGTGCATATCTGGCACATCAAAATTTAGCAGGTATTTGTTATATACTATGACCAAGTACGCGTTTTTCTGTTACAAACATATTTCACCTTTATGGACATACATGAGATAATTAATATTGAATTAGTAACATTAACATTGCAATGGACTGGGGTATCATACTACATGCATCTTTCATTTCAATGTTCTCATTCCTTCATACATCTTTATTTCGCCTTACCTTCAACATATGATGAATGTAAAGTCGGTTCTAACTCTATAATATAGAATCCATCCTCCAATGAGGTAGAAACTTTCATTGGTATTTCTTTGCCGTCTGGTCCAAATACCTGTGCGACCTTCACATCTGAAATATAATTTAAAAAAGTGTGTGTATGTATTTTTGGTTAAATGGGGTATATTTCTAATTTTGTGGACCTTTATTGCTCACTGATTGTAAAATCAGTGGGATTGTTGAGGGCCCTCAAAGAGTACTATATCCACATCAATGGAGTTTTACTTGAGTGCCAATCTATTATCGGGAATTGCATGATCAATGATCCTAATCTACGGCTCACGATAAAACATAAATAAATCATTGGCCTCGCAAAACATTTGAAGAAGATCTAGTGAACTTATGTATTGACTTGGAACTGTCAGTCGAAATAAAACATGTAAAGTCAACTTGTATTAATAAAGAAATAAGAAGATACTTTATTCTCAGTCCTTTACCAACTTTAGCCTAGATGGTCTGCATTATTAAGGTAATTTTTTGCTTTTGGTTTAATGTTTAATGAGTACATCATATGTAGCCGCAATATTTTATTCTTATCGATATTAATAACCCTTACCTCGGACCTCTTTTTCTGAATGGAGACCAATTTCATCAACAATTTGTGTAATTGGGGTATCATCTTTCTCTTTAGAAATAGAACTTTTCTTTTTATATTCTGAAATACTTGGTCTGTCTTCTTCAATCATAAGCTCTGTCTTAATAGATGTAGGGTTTGAAATGTCTGTAACTTTATCCTTTATCAGTATACCTTCAAAATAAAGATTTGTTATACAAAATGTGCATTATCAATAGTATCCTCCATTGTTGTAAGACAAAACTGTATGTATTCTTTTTCTTATCAATTTTAACTCTCCCCTCGAACCAAATGTGTTGCTTTTCTTTTAATATCCCAAAAGTAAAAACATGTTTAGACCATCCATATATATGTGGATTGCTTAATTTTTTTTGTTTGTTTGTTTTGCCTGTTCCAGAGTTTTATAAATCAAATTTGTTCATCAATATCCTTTTAATTAATTCTTACCTTTAGACTCTTTATCTGAAAGGAGGTCAATTACATCCACTCTCTGTATTTTTGGGTCACCATCCTTCTCTTTTGAAAGGGAGCTACTGTCTTTATATTCTACAGCAGTACTTGGTTCGTCTTCTTCATTCACAATATATGTATTTACTGATGTAGTGTTGGAAATGTCTGTGTCCCTATCTTCTGCTTGTAAACCAACAAAAAGATTTAAAAGAAATCAAGTAATATCAATAAACCTTTCATGTATTGGCTAAAAATGCAAGTATTATCTTCTGATCAATCTCAAACGTTATGTCAAATTCAGCTATATTTCATCAATGTAAAAATGTAAGAACGGGGCTTAGTATTAAATATAAATGTTGATTGTTTGGTCTCTTTTGCTTTTGATTAGAAAAGTTTTTTTAATTAATATATATTTTTTATTTTTTATTTGACAATGATTTTTGGGTATATGTTATACAGCTGTAAACTTATATTCTTATCATAATGATTGACCCTTACCTTGAAACATTTCTGAATGAATGTGAATTTCATCAACTGTTTGTCTGTTTGAGTGCTTCTCCTTCTTAATAAACGGAATTTGCTTTTTATATGTTGAAGTACTTGGTTTGTTAATTTCCCGATCGTTCTCTTCCTCTTCTGTTGATGAGTGATTCATCCGATTTGAGTATCTTAATGTTCTAGACATTTTAGCAGATTTAGCAGATGTATACCCGTGCATTGATTGTAAATGTTTAGAGAGATATTTTACTTTTACTTGGCACGTCTCCACTGGACATGATCTATATCGTCGACCTGCATTCCCTGATTCTTTTATCAAATCTCTATTTCTTGCCACTGCCATTCTGGCCTCATCTGCTGTTTTGTTGTGTTTTTGTCTTATGTGTCGTGGCAAGTGCACGACCTCAATTGAACAGTACGGACATGCTGACTTTTTTCTTGTACCTTTCGATGATTTCCGTGAATATTTTTTATGTGATGTTGTTGCTGAAACAAAGAAGAGAGAGATCTAGTTATAGATGTCGAACGGCACTTTTTCGACATATAAATGACTGCATAATTCAATAATGTCCTTTCGTCTCGAATAAAGCCATTTCGTTACCAAATCCACATACAATTTTCCAGGCGATTTCTAACCCTAAACGCGCCGTCTAAACGCATGTTCACTTTGTAACGTATTCGAGCATACAGTGATTTATTTCAAGTTGTTTTTGTAAGTTATAGATACATTTTAAACATGCCCGGTGAGAAAATCAACTTAGACTGTATAAAATTTTTCTACATGGATGTCATGTTCGTTTTGTAACATATGCTTACATTAACCTCAAAAAACGATACTCGATGAACGCGCGTTTTAAGTTCTTTCACTTTATTTCCGTACGTGGATTAAGTTACCATAAGTTATAAATAGTTAAAAACACTTTTTGTTATGCATCAAGTTAAAACATGGTATTTCAATCCGGTGTCTAGATATAAGTGTATTTGAAAGCCGTGAATCAGTGAAAAGTGTCATTTTAAATCCAGTGTTTGTTCTTTTTATCTAAAAAGATTAAAATTATACAATTTTTATACAAGTTTATAGGTTACCCACCTGATGTTTTCATTTCTCCTTCCTTTTCCAAAGGAATGTTTGCCCTTAAAAGGGCATCTTTTATTTCTTTTATCTCTTGTTGGATAGTATTCATACATGTTGTATTACCTTCAAATAGACGAACCAAAGAAAAAAATACCATTAACAATTATAACAACAATAATTTATCAAAAATTAGAATAAAAATACTAATTCGAAACTTCATATTTGGACTTATACCTCAATTATACAGGAGAGGTTACATCTAAAACTATACGACACGCTTGATGACTTCAATTTTTCTATTGTCAACTTTTCGTTTCTTTGCAGGTATGTCCCTGCTTCTCCAGCGTATGGTGTATAAGTTCACAGTTTATACGGTATGGTAGAGCTTGTTCCCACTACCGGGACTTTCTACATCGAAGCAAACTGCTTACAATTAAATTGTTGACTCAAGAATATTGCAAGCCTAGGCTAATCAAGGCCCTTAAAAGTTTTATGGCCCTAATCTCGATATTGATGATAAGATTGAAGTCACTGTTTCCTAACTTGTACGGGATATATTTAACTGACCATAGTTTCATGTTCCTTTCATTCTAAAAACTTTGCACGTGACGGGTGTAGCTAGCTGGAAAGGAGGTGCTTACCCTTCCGGAGCACCCGGCCTCACTTCCGTGATGGAAGTTCACTTGTTTAACTAAATTGTCAGTTTTCAAAGTTTTTATTTTGTTTTTAATTTGGGATTATGGTTTGGGCAAGGACTGTTATAAAATATATAATACAAATACCAGTAAAATTTTGATGTGCCAGATGTGCACATTTCGGAAATTCATTCCTCATCAGTGACACTAAGACCGAAAAGTTTGATACATAAAAATATCAGCCAAACAGTTGAAAATAATGAATCTAAAGTTTCACTGTGTTTTACTTTAAATCAAATAGGTTGGTCGATTAAAACAAGGTCATAATAGTTGGGTAGGGTAGGGATAGGGTAGGTAGGTAAAATCGGCCTCTTGTTGTTTGCTGTGTAATGCCTACTTAAGATCGTATAACAACAGACCACATAAGCTATTAGGCTTTTATCACAGGTTTTGAAATATGGTTCTCGAATCATTTATCAATTTTTCTGAAACTTATTATATTTATGGTATTAATTTATATTTACCGATGTCAACTTCTTTATGTTTTACTTCTTTATTGTACTGTTCTAATCTAGAACCAGACTGTTTGGCTTTACAATCTTTTCTAACTTTCTTCTTAGGAATTGGAATGTAGAGATTGGGTTTTCTTTTCTTTTCTAAAACAGGATTATAATCAGGATCTGTATCCGAGTCATCAAAACTTGATGGCGACGGAGAACACCTCCGGAAATGCTGCTTTCCTCGCTTAGCCGGTTGTTTTCCTTTTCCTTTACTTTTTTTCTGTGGAATTGCATTGTCTTCGTCATTGTCCGACGATGAAGCATCAAACTGTGGGTGATCTCTTCTCACATGTGCCTCCAAGTCGGAGGTTTTTATCAAACACTTTGGACAACGCATCTGTAATATATATATCACATAGCTTTATTTAATAATACAATTAAATGAGATTTTAATATGAATGAGCAAAGTGGATTTTGTAACATTGGTCGGATTGTGTAACCTTAAGTAACTGTTTACGTTTGTTATTTTATATGTATTTTGTAATTTACGTGAATTTTGTAACCTTAAGTTACCGTAAGATATTGTAATTTAATTAGTATTTTTTGATTTTGTAACATTAACTGGCTTTTGTAACCTTACGTTACTGCCTCATGTTGCTACTTCATGTGGATTATGTAACGTAACGTGGGTTTTGTAACCTTAAGTTGCTGTCTGATATTGTTTTTAAATGTGGATTTTGTAACGGTCTGTAGATTTTGTAGCGAAAAGTTACTTTTCATACGTTGATATTGTAACCAAAGTGGATTTAATAACTTAAAGTTACAAAATTACATTTTAAAAAACCTAAATACATATACAAAGTTTAAATGACATAAAATGGAATATAATGATTGTAAGTATCTGCATAAAAATGATAACAAAAACTCAAATCCACGACGAAACCACAATCCCAAAGCAAATAAAAATGAAGCTGGCAAATTAGGTTAAACACATAAGGGAAAATTTAACAAAAATACCTGTTTAATTTTGATGTGTCACTTGGATATTTAAAAAGGCTAATCGAAACAATTGAAAAAAATAAATCCGAAGTTCCAAAATTATATGAATCAAGATTCAGTTAAGGAATGCTTTGCATGAGGGAGCATACAGACCTGGCTCTAGAAGGGTACAACCTACGAGACGTGTACACGGAAAAAACACTTAATTCTGCATGGAATTATTTCAGTTAACGACTTATGTCTTTGGCAACTTACTGTATCAAAAGCGGGTAATCAGCAAATATATGGGTGCCATATACTTGTACATTTATCGAATAGCTCATTAAATAGTGCGTAAAAATTGTCTTCCGTTTAGGATATATTTTGTATCAAATAAAATGTAATTCAATGAATAAGTAACACAAATCGAATTTACTTAATCGAATTTAAGTAAATGATTTTTAAATTTTACAAAGGCGCAAGTGGCAACCGTACGACATATCTCATTTGACAGCGCGTAAAATTGTCCATCATATAGGATTAATTTTGTTTCAAAATGCTATGCTTTTCAATTAGTCGATAAATCGTTTCTTGCAACTGTCTTAATTTTTTGAAACGGACCATATCGAAAAAGCACAACCGGCAAAGTTATGGAATAGACCACCATTTAATAGTGGATAAAATTAAATTTCTTATAGGATATTATTCATATCAAAGTAAAATGTTTTTCGTTCGCCGGAAAGCTCATAAAATAGCGCGTAAAAATTCTATCATATAGCATTTCATATTGCGTACAATTATCTCTCAAATAGGGTATATTTAAAATCAGAGTAACAAGTTATTCAGTTGGTCATTAACAAAAATTTCTTTTCATAAAAAGGTTATTTTTTCAACGTACAGTATAAAATAGTGCGTAAAATGTTCCATCATACAGGATACATTTTGTTTGAAAAGAAAATGTTATTAGGTCAATCGAAAGAGTAGCTTGCATATCTTTGGAATTTTCATTAAATAGTGAGTAAAATTACCTATTATATAGGATATATTTCGTATCAAAGTAAAATGTTTTCAATTGTTCATCAACAAAAATCTACTTTCAGTTAATGTCTCTTAAACTTTTGAAACGAACTGTGTAAAAAAAGGCGCAACTGCCATGACATGGCATTAAATAACGAATAAAATTGTCTTTCATATAGAATTAATCAAATTTCAAAATGAAATGTTTTTCATCACTCAACTCTCTTAACTTTTGCACCGGACCGTACATAAATTCAAAACTGTCAAATTTATGGAATTCATATAGGATATATTTCATATCAAAGTAAAAAGATTATTAAAATGTTCATAAACAGTAATCAAATTTCAGTAAACTACTCTAGCTTTTGCAACGTACTGTATGAAAAGGGCGTGACATAGCTCAATAAATAGTGAATACATTTGTCCGTTTTTAAATAAAAAAAATTACTGTATGAAAAAAGGCGAAAATGGCATGACATGACTTTAAATAACGCGTAAAATTGTCTTTCCTATAGGATTAATAAAATTTCAAAATGAAATGATATTCAATCAAACAATCGCTTCTCGCAGCTGTCTTAACTTTTGCAACGGACCCTATCAAAATTGGCAAATTTACGGGATGGCTCATCAAACAGTGAGTAAATAACCTGTCAGATAGGATATGTTTCATATCAAAGTAAAATGCTATTCAATTGTTTATCAAAAGAAATCATATTTCAGTAGAGTACCCTAGCTTTTGCAACGTACTGTATGAAAAAGGCTTGGCGTAGCTAATTAAATAGTAAATAAAATTGTCTATCATATAGGATACATTTTTTTGAAAATAAAATGTAATTCGATGAATCGAAATAGAGCAGCTTGCACTTTTATGGAATAGTTCATTAAATAGTGCGTAAAATTACCTATCGTATAGAATGCATTTCGTTCCAAATACCTGTACTATTATAAGGGCGGAAAGAAAGGCTTAAAATTTTATGTAGTTTTTTATTTATTGTTATACGGGAATGCTCATTAAATAGTGCGTAAATAATCTATCAAATAGGATATATTTCATATCAAAGGATACTGTTATTCAATTCTTCATCAAAAGGAATCAAATTCTAGTAGAGTAATGCAAAGTACTGTGTGAAAATGGCGATGCAAAGCTAATTAAATGGTAAATAAAATTGTCAATCATATATGATACATTTTGTTTGTAAATCAAATGTTATTCGATGAATCGAAATAGAGCAGCTTGCACATTTATGGAATAGTTATTTAAATAGTGCGTAAATTTGCATATCGTATGAATGCATTTCGTTCCAAATACCTGTACTATAATAAGGGCAAAAACAAGACTGAAAATGTTGTGTAGTTTTTGATTCATTGTTATAGTCTTAAAATAATACATGTAACTCAAAATAAGTTCATTCTTCTCATACTTACAACGTTTTCTCTTTTACTTTTTACTTTTCCCTCTGTCTTGCACCATTGGAAGCAGTCATGTAAGTGATTGAATAACTATTAGATGCGACATGTTCTAGAAACAAAACAAAGGCGTGGTCGAACAAAGGCGTGGTCATTTAGCGGCTTAACAAAGGGTTTTGGACTTCAAAGGCTTAAACCGCAAACATATATAAGAGGCTCGACAAAGGATTTTATCTTCAAAGGCGGTCATAGACGGAATAAATTAGTGGATCAAAAAAGGGTACTAATCTTTAAAGGTGTTTATAAAAGTAAAAATTATAGGTTTTTACACACCGCAGAAAATTAGTTTTACCGAAAAGCGTCGATAAGTGAATCAAAGGAACCGAAAATCGTTTAGTTTTCATGTTCAAAGGTGTTTTTAAACACGCAGTTATGTTAGTGATGTTTTTTACGGATAATAAAACACTTTGCAGCTCAAAAAGTTATAGATTGCGACCACATAATTCAAAAAGTCTTTCGTTTAGAATCATCTTTAAAGCTATTTTGGTTACCAAATCAACTTAAAATTTTCCAGGCGATTTCTAACCCTAAACGCGCCGTCTAAACGCATGTTCACTTTGTAACGTATGCGAACATACAGTGATTTATTTCAAGTTGATTTTGTAAGTTATAGATACATATTTAACATGTCTGGTAAGAAAATCAACTTAGACTGTATAAAATTTTTCTACATGGATGTCATGTTCGTTTTGTAACATATGCTTACATAAACCTCAAAAAACGATACTCGATGAACGCGCGTTTTTAAGTTCTCTTACCTAATTTCCATACGTGTATTATGTAACCATAAGTTGTAAATGCTTGAAAATACCTATTTTCATTATGCACAAGCCCCAATGCATGATATATCAATTTAATGTCACATAAAAGTGGATTTGATAGCATTGAGTCCATTGAAGGTTATGTTTCGAATTTATTTATTTTATTTATTTTTTAAAATTTTATTTTGTTTTATGTGATCATGTGTTGTACAAAAGACAAATTGATATAAAATTGATTAAGTACAAATGTTTATTACTACTAAGTTTAATAGGGCACCTTTTTATTCCTTTTATCCGTTGATGGAGAGTATCAAATATGATGTAAGACCTTCAAATAGACAAATACCATGGATAATTAAATAATTTTTCAATAATGAGAATCAATGCATGTAGTTTTCGTCTTCAAAGGAGTTTCTCAACACGCGGTTCATGTTATTTGTCTTCTACGGATTACATATATAACTTATATCCAGCTGG